>CAVMGG010000324.1:0-49341 GCA_963680895.1 Fragum sueziense
TGGAAAACAAAATCGACCAAGCACCATCCTAAATAAGAACGGGAAGTGTCTAATCGAAACTAAAGACATTTTGAACAGATGGACAGAATATACCCCGGAGCTGTACTCCAACTGCACAACAGGAGATTCAGAAAAACTCAACACAACCTTGTCATCAGATACAGACAACTTCCCCATCCTTAGAGCAGAAGTGGAGGAAGCAGTGAAGGCCCTAAAGAAAGGAAAGTCAGCAGGAACCAATAACATCCCAAGAGAACTAGTACAGGCTTGTGGTGATGCAATGACCAATGCCCTGGGAAGATCTGTGAAACGGGAGAATGGTCTACACAATGGACCCAGTCCTTAGTGATCACACTACCAAAGAAAGGCAATTTACAAGAATGCAACAACTATAAGCCTGATATGCCATCCCAGCAAAGTGATGCTCAAGATCATATTGAATAGATTGACACCGCAGGCAGAGACAACCATAACAGAAGAGCAAGCAGGATTAAGAGCAGGACGAAGCACCACTGAGCAAATCTTCAACCTCTGGATCCTATGTGGAAGATATCTACAGCATCAGCAAAAACTCTACCACATATTTATAGATTTCAAGAGAGCCTTTGACAGAGTCTGGTATGCCACACTTTGGGCTACTATGAACCATTATAACATCAACGCTAACCTCATCCAAGTCATACAAAATCTATACAACAAGGACAGTAGTGAAGTATACCTCAACGGAGAAATTGGTGAATGGTTCAGAACATCAGTTGTAGTAGGACAAGAATGCCTGCTTTCGCCAACGGTCTTCAACATTTTCCTAGGAAGAATTATGACCGACGCACTTAAAAACCACGAAGGAACAACAGTAAGCATTGGTTGCAGAACAATTACAAACCTGCAACTTTGCTGATAATATAGACGGACTGGCAGGCTCAGAACAGGAGCTATAAAATCTAGTCAACAAACTCGACAAATCCTCTGCAGACAAGGGTATGGAAATCAGCGCAAACAAAACCAGACTCGTGACAAACAACATTCATGGAATTCAGACTGACATCATCGCAAACGGAGAAAAACTTGAAACCGTAAAAAACTTTAAATACCTAGGTGCACTAGTATCAGATGAGGGATCTAGACCTTAAATATCAGCCAGAATTGCTATGACAGCTGTAACCCTAGCTAAGCTTAACACCATCTGGAAAGATAAATTCATCAAACTTGGCTCCAAGATAAGACTCATGCGCTTCCTCGTCCAATCTGTATTCCTATATGCCTGTGCAACATGGACCCTTACAGTAGAAACTGAGAAAAGGATTAAGGCCACAGAAATGAGATGCCACAGAAGACTGTTTGGCATATCTTACAAAGATCACATAACCAATGAAGAAGTAAAAACAGACTATGACAATCTATAAGTTCATAGGATAATCTGCTCACTACAGTCAAAAAGTGTAAACTCAGATGGTTTGGTCATGTAACCAGAGGACAGGGAATTGTCGAGACGGTGCTCCAAGGAACAGTTTAGAGGATGAAGAAAAAGAGGAAGATAGAAGAAAAGATGGGAAAAGACCATCACAGAATGGACTGGACTGAAAATGAATGGGGCAGTCAAACAAGCAAAGGACAGAGACGGTTGGAGAGAACTGGTTGTTAAGTCATCAACAGCGCCCCAACGGCAACCGCCAAGGGATAGGTGAAGGTGAAGAGTTAGGACAACAGTGAGAACCAGTGCCAGTAGTCGACCCGTCGGACTGGCTGACTACTGTGTCAAAGGTACTACCTCTACTATGTACCCTACACCCCAAAAACATACAAGGACAGAATAATTATTCAAGATCGTCTTAAAATTGAAGAGAAAATGAAAGATAATGTGAAAAATTAATTGAATAAAAGTGAAACATTTTTTTTCTATCATTAAATGAAATATGAGGACTTTCAATCTTGGCGGCCATCTTGAAATAGGCAGCCGTTTTGTTTTATTTGTACAAATGGATAAAATAAATCATTATACATTAAACTTAGCTCCATAACTGGTCTAAATCAAAACCTTGGTTCCAAATTTTATGATATAGCCCTTTCAAAGGTTCATTTAGGCGGCCATCTTGAAAAATGGCCGCCGTTTTGGATTTTTCAATGTCCCATCGGGTCAAAAAATTTCCAATTCCCTTCTTGTACAAATTGAAGAGAAAATGAAAAATAATGTGAACAAGAGCTGTCACTGTAAGATGACAATGCCCCCGACACCGCTTTGATTTTAAATTATGGCCAATCTATGTTCAAGGTCAAGGTCATCCAGGGGTCAAGGTCACCAAAGTATGTGCCTACAGAAAGGTAATGTACCAAGGAATGTTGTGGTAAAGTATGAAGCGAATATGTTAAGTAATAAGGAAGTTATGGCCAATGTTAAAGTTTTTGGACGGAATGACGGACGGACAGACAGACGGACAGACAGACGGACAGACAGACGGACAAGTCAAATTTATGATGCCTCCCTATCGGGGGCATAAAAATCAATTGTATAAAAGTGAAACATTTTTTTCTATCATTAAATGAGATATGAGGACTTTCTATCTTGGCGGCCATCTTGAAATAGGCAGCCGTTTTGTTCTATTTGTACAAATGGATAAAATAAATCATTATACATGCGATTTTATCAAAAATTAGCTCCAGAACTGGTCGAAATCAAAACCTTGGTTCCAAATTTTATGATATAGCCCTTTCAAAGGTTCATTTAGGCGGCCATCTTGAAAAATGGCCGCCATTTTGGATTTTTCAATGTCCCATCGGGTCAAAATTTTCCAATTCCCTTCTAGTACCACCACACCAAATTTGGTGCTTGTATCACCATTTGCACGATTTTGCCAAAAAATGGCACTTATCCGCTCCACTATGTGGACCCTACTGCAACTCGGAGACAAATGATAGAGGATTTAGACTGCTCGAGTTCGCAAAACTCAACAATCTCAAAGTGACCAACACGTTCCACCCCCACAAAGCGTCAAGACGATGGACCTGGCACAAACCAATTGGGCGTGACCACCAAATAGACTACATGTTGATGAAGAAACGTTTCCACACATCAGTCAATATCGCCAGAACACGTAGCTTCCCTGGTGCGGATATCAACAGTGACCATTAGCTTTTCATGATATCATTCCGCCTACACCCTAAGAAAGCAAAAGTGTTAAAGGCTCCCACCAGAATAAAGTTTGATCTGGGGAAACTAAAAGACCCAGAAGTGGCGCGTGTCTTCGAGGCCACAATTGGCGGAAAGTTTGCCCCACTCCTGCTACTTGATGCAGACGACAAAGACGCAGACACTTTCATTGGCATGTTCAACAATGCTGTGACGGAGACGGCCAATGAAGTTCTTGGTAAACAAAGGACCATCAAGAAGCCATAGGTAACACCAGACATACTAAAGCTATGCGACTAAAGGAGAGACCTGAAGCAGTCCAAGTATGGAAGCAGTGGGGGAGCCAATAAGTACCGGCAAGCAGACAAACTGGTAAAGGTAACTATGTTAAAGGCAAAGGAGGATTGGGTTGCAGCGCAATTGAATCAAGTCTCAAAGCCAACAACACAAAAAATGCCTACAAAGTAGTGAAAAACCTCAGCAGTGGAAAACAAAATCGACCAAGCACCATCCTAAATAAGAACGGGAAGTGTCTAATCGAAACTAAAGACATTTTGAACAGATGGACAGAATATACCCCGGAGCTGTACTCCAACTGCACAACAGGAGATTCAGAAAAACTCAACACAACCTTGTCATCAGATACAGACAACTTCCCCATCCTTAGAGCAGAAGTGGAGGAAGCAGTGAAGGCCCTAAAGAAAGGAAAGTCAGCAGGAACCAATAACATCCCAAGAGAACTAGTACAGGCTTGTGGTGATGCAATGACCAATGCCCTGGGAAGATCTGTGAAACGGGAGAATGGTCTACACAATGGACCCAGTCCTTAGTGATCACACTACCAAAGAAAGGCAATTTACAAGAATGCAACAACTATAAGCCTGATATGCCATCCCAGCAAAGTGATGCTCAAGATCATATTGAATAGATTGACACCGCAGGCAGAGACAACCATAACAGAAGAGCAAGCAGGATTAAGAGCAGGACGAAGCACCACTGAGCAAATCTTCAACCTCTGGATCCTATGTGGAAGATATCTACAGCATCAGCAAAAACTCTACCACATATTTATAGATTTCAAGAGAGCCTTTGACAGAGTCTGGTATGCCACACTTTGGGCTACTATGAACCATTATAACATCAACGCTAACCTCATCCAAGTCATACAAAATCTATACAACAAGGACAGTAGTGAAGTATACCTCAACGGAGAAATTGGTGAATGGTTCAGAACATCAGTTGTAGTAGGACAAGAATGCCTGCTTTCGCCAACGGTCTTCAACATTTTCCTAGGAAGAATTATGACCGACGCACTTAAAAACCACGAAGGAACAACAGTAAGCATTGGTTGCAGAACAATTACAAACCTGCAACTTTGCTGATAATATAGACGGACTGGCAGGCTCAGAACAGGAGCTATAAAATCTAGTCAACAAACTCGACAAATCCTCTGCAGACAAGGGTATGGAAATCAGCGCAAACAAAACCAGACTCGTGACAAACAACATTCATGGAATTCAGACTGACATCATCGCAAACGGAGAAAAACTTGAAACCGTAAAAAACTTTAAATACCTAGGTGCACTAGTATCAGATGAGGGATCTAGACCTTAAATATCAGCCAGAATTGCTATGACAGCTGTAACCCTAGCTAAGCTTAACACCATCTGGAAAGATAAATGCATCAAACTTGGCTCCAAGATAAGACTCATGCGCTTCCTCGTCCAATCTGTATTCCTATATGCCTGTGCAACATGGACCCTTACAGTAGAAACTGAGAAAAGGATTAAGGCCACAGAAATGAGATGCCACAGAAGACTGTTTGGCATATCTTACAAAGATCACATAACCAATGAAGAAGTAAAAACAGACTATGACAATCTATAAGTTCATAGGATAATCTGCTCACTACAGTCAAAAAGTGTAAACTCAGATGGTTTGGTCATGTAACCAGAGGACAGGGAATTGTCGAGACGGTGCTCCAAGGAACAGTTTAGAGGATGAAGAAAAAGAGGAAGATAGAAGAAAAGATGGGAAAAGACCATCACAGAATGGACTGGACTGAAAATGAATGGGGCAGTCAAACAAGCAAATGACAGAGACGGTTGGAGAGAACTGGTTGTTAAGTCATCAACAGCGCCCCAACGGCAACCGCCAAGGGATAGGTGAAGGTGAAGAGTTAGGACAACAGTGAGAACCAGTGCCAGTAGTCGACCCGTCGGACTGGCTGACTACTGTGTCAAAGGTACTACCTCTACTATGTACCCTACACCCCAAAAACATACAAGGACAGAATAATTATTCAAGATCGTCTTAAAATTGAAGAGAAAATGAAAGATAATGTGAAAAATTAATTGAATAAAAGTGAAACATTTTTTTTTCTATCATTAAATGAAATATGAGGACTTTCAATCTTGGCGGCCATCTTGAAATAGGCAGCCGTTTTGTTTTATTTGTACAAATGGATAAAATAAATCATTATACATTAAACTTAGCTCCATAACTGGTCTAAATCAAAACCTTGGTTCCAATTTTTATGATATAGCCCTTTCAAAGGTTCATTTAGGCGGCCATCTTGAAAAATGGCCGCCGTTTTGGATTTTTCAATGTCCCATCGGGTCAAAAAATTTCCAATTCCCTTCTTGTACAAATTGAAGAGAAAATGAAAAATAATGTGAACAAGAGCTGTCACTGTAAGATGACAATGCCCCCGACACCGCTTTGATTTTAAATTATGGCCAATCTATGTTCAAGGTCAAGGTCATCCAGGGGTCAAGGTCACCAAAGTATGTGCCTACAGAAAGGTTATGTACCAAGGAATGTTGTGGTAAAGTATGAAGCGAATATGTTAAGTAATAAGGAAGTTATGGCCAATGTTAAAGTTTTTGGACGGAATGACGGACGGACAGACAGACGGACAGACAGACGGACAGACAGACGGACAGACGGACAAGTCAAATTTATGATGCCTCCCTATCGGGGGCATAAAAATCAATTGTATAAAAGTGAAACATTTTTTTTCTATCATTAAATGAGATATGAGGACTTTCTATCTTGGCGGCCATCTTGAAATAGGCAGCCGTTTTGTTCTATTTGTACAAATGGATAAAATAAATCATTATACATGCGATTTTATCAAAAATTAGCTCCAGAACTGGTCGAAATCAAAACCTTGGTTCCAAATTTTATGATATAGCCCTTTCAAAGGTTCATTTAGGCGGCCATCTTGAAAAATGGCCGCCATTTTGGATTTTTCAATGTCCCATCGGGTCAAAATTTTCCAATTCCCTTCTAGTACCACCACACCAAATTTGGTGCTTGTATCACCATTTGCACGATTTGCCAAAAAATGGCACTTATCCGCTCCACTAAGATGAGTACAATTTTCAGAATGATCGGGACAAAAATTCATGAGTTACTTGCCCTTGAATTTTACAAAATTGCCGTTTTACAACTATTTACGACTTCGTTTACACTTTAGTATCTACAACTAGAGACCAATCAATTTTAAACTTGGTCATAATATTGTTAACCATGAGATCGCGACTGAGTACAATTTTCAGAATGCTAGGGACATAAAGTCATGAGTCATGTAATGCCCTTGAATTTTACAAGATAGCCATTTTCAACTATTTTCAACTCCGTTTACACTCTAGAGTGTATAATTATTAAACAATCCAAATGAAACTCATACATAAGGATTGGGACTATAATATCTCGATTGAGTACAATTTTCAGAATGATCGGGACATAAAGTCATGAGTTATATGCCCTTGAATTTTACAAAACTGCCATTTTCAACTATTTTCGACTCCGTTTACACTCTAGCATGTATACTTATTGACAAATCCAAATGAAACTACATAAGGATTGGGTCTATAATATCTCGATTGAATACAACTTTCAGAATGATCGGGACATTAAGTCATGAGTAATATGCCCTTGAATTTTACAAAATTGCCGTTTTCGAATATTTTGACTTGGTTTACACTCTAGCATTTACAATTATTAATTAATCCAAATGAAACTTTTATACAATGTTGGTGACCATAAGATCTAGGACGAGTATAATTTTCAGAATAATCGGGACTGGAAGTCATGAAATATGCCCTTGAATTTTACAAAATTGCTGTTATAGACTATTTCCGACTTGGTTTACACTCTAGCATCTACACTTAATGACCAATCCAAATGAAACTTGGACACAATCTTGGTGACCATAAGATATAGAATGATTTTAATTTCAGTCAGGCAGGATCAGAAAGCTGTGTTTTTGTGCCCTTGAATTTGATAAAAACTGATGTTTTTTTTTTTACTTTGGTTTTACTCTAACAACCACAAATTTTGGCCAGTCGAGAAAAAAAACTAAAACATGATGTTGGTGACCATTCTTATAAAGTGAATGCAAATTTCGACATAATTGGACCAGAAGTTGTTAAGTTATCTTCCTTTGAATTGATCAAACTTTCCATTTTGACTTTATTTTCAGTCAAATAACCAGATGGACAAATCAAGACGATATTTGATGGTTAGAATGTTTCCGACGTTGTTTTACTCTAAAAACCACACACAGTGAACAATCAAGCCAAACTTGAGCACCAAGATAACGACCACGAGAGTTTGGATTAGTTTGGCATTCAGTTATTTAGTCAGGATAGAAAGTCTAGAGTTATTTGCTCTTGAATTCTGTAAAGTTGACTTTTTCGATCCTGTTGTCACCCTAGCTACCACAAACATTGACCAAGCTAGACAAATCTCAGTCTGTGACTGTGAGATATATTTTATAGTATTAACCCATTACCACACAATGACTCTTTTGACTCCCTACAAGTTAATGGATCAGGAAAACATTGTGGAAAGTGTAGAAATTGCTTGTGACAAGCAATTTCTTCATTTCCCACAATGTTTTCTACCCTATATGACCAATCTTTTTTAAATTTCATTCACTTGAAATTGTCGTCTGCAAAATCTTTGAATTTGGAGCAGTCTAAAATTTTGTCGTTTGGTAATGGGTTAATGTGAATCTGACATCCTGAGTTTTAAGCCTTAAATTTTGAAAGACACACATGTTGATCGGTCGATACAAAACGTGGACATAATGTAAGTGACCACAAGATATGGTTCAGTTTTCAGCCTAATTATGATCCAACAATTTTAATTCCTTTCCCTTGAACTTGACAAAACTGCTGTTTACGAGTGTCCAGTTTTGCGGTCACAAATATTAATTGATTTGAATAAAACTTGGGCCCATATTATCTTGGTTCAGGTGAGCGATTTAGGACCATCATGGTCCTCATGTTATTTATTAAGAATATCTGACAATCAAAACTCTTTTTCAAGGATTCGCGTTAAATATCAGTTGAAAACGCGAAATTCGTTAAGTTACAGGTAAATATTGATTACGTTTAAAGGAGGACGAGCTAGGCTGTCGAAAATGCAAATGACACAATACTTGCAAACCAGAAATAACATATGAAATTACCAACCTGAAGGGGTAGATCATTTATGTCCATTGTTACCACTCGTCGAGCTTTATTAAGTATTAAAATCCAAGTCAATCAATAAAATGCTGGTCGTCCTTGTTTTTGTTTTGTAACGGCTACATATGCCCAAACTTCAAAAATCAATTACGTCAGAGATACGTCATCTGTGCTCAGCGAAATTTAATACACCGTACTGTAACCGGCTGCGTAGAAAATCAGCGAAGACAGATTCGGCATCTGATGTCATATGCATGGTAGGTCAACTACGGAATCCTGTTACCGCCATCCACTTTTCTAAGAAAATTGAGTTTGTGAAAAGTCGAAAAGTCGAAATTAAGGCGACTAACTTCTACTTTTCTACCAAAATTTGACCTTGAAATGTAGAAAACTTGAAGTTTTGTCTGTGACAATTGTCAGAAGTTAGTGTGACTAACTTCAACTTTTCGACTTTTCACAAACTCAATTTTGGTAGAAAAGTGGAAGTTAGTGCGACTAACTTCCACTTTTCTACCAAAATTGAGTTTGTGAAAAGTCGAAAAGTTGACGTTTTGTTTGTGACAATTGTCAGAAGTTAGTGACAATTGTCAGAAATTAGTGTGACTAACTTCAACTTTTCGACTTTTCACAAACTCAATTTTGGTAGAAAAGTGGAAGTTAGTGCGACTAACTTCCACTTTTCTACCAAAAATGAGTTTGTGAAAAGTCGAAAAGTTGAAGTTTTGTTTGTGACAATTGTCAGAAGTTAGTGACAATAATTGTCAGAAATTAGTGTGACTAACTTCAACTTTTCGACTTTTCACAAACTCAATTTTGGTAGAAAAGTGGAAGTTAGTGCGACTAACTTCCACTTTTCGACTTTTCACAAACTCAATTTTGTGAAAAGTCGAAAAGTTGACAATTGTCACACTGATTTCGCAGTAGGATTTAATTGACGACCGTAGGACTAATTTTCCGCGGGAATATTAACCGCCTTTTTAATTCTCCAATGTGACGTCATTATCCGGGCACCTAATAGACGCCTTCATTTAGGAGAGTATTCAAATTACCTCCCTTGTGATGACGTCACTCATCAGAGGATGAACCGAAAGTAAGGAGTGACAGACAACAACGTTTTGAACAAAAGACAAAGGTATTTATAAAGAATTGTAAACGTGATCGATCTTTATATATTTTAGTATTCGAATAGAGGTTGTTGCTATTTGTTCCGTGCTTCATATGTTTATTTTTTAAAACTTAACTTCGGTTTGTCATGTGTTTTCGCGATCTTTCTGCTTGCGGATTTTCTTGTATTTAACGCATAACCAGCCGTTTAAATTTTAAACTGGCCCAAATTCAAAGATGTTGCAGGCGACAATTTCAAGTAAATCAAATTTTACATTTCATGGTCTTTTGAGGTAGAAAACATTGTGGGAAATGAGAAAATTGCTTGTCACAAGCAAGTTCTTCATTTTCCACGATGTTATCCAATCCAAAGCAATTATTTTGAAAGGAGTCAAAAAGAGTCACTGTGTGGTAATGGGTTAAGCCAAAATAAACGGATGGATCTATATTATTTTAATTATAAATTATACACTGTTAAGTTTTTTTTCTTGTAGAAATGGACGACATTCTTCTAAATCACGGAAAGTCTTCTTGATCATGGATACAGCATAATGCAGCAGATGAAGAACCATTTACAGCGACGCCGATTACAAGTACAAAACGAAAAGCAAAGGTTCATATATTGACACTATAATAACTCTCTAGAATGTACAATTATAATCCGAGTCTTCTCTGATGTAAATACGCTCTTTGATATTTTGATTTTTCGCTATATACATCAGAGAGCGTTGCTCTTTGAAAACAGCGGAAACATCGGTAACATTACAAGTAACTTGAAGCTTTGTTTTTGTGTATCATATCGAATCACTCGGTAAAACACTGTAGGGTATAGATCAATAAATCATTTTTTGTCATACCTGACCAAAAAATTCATTTCAAATCGGCCTGCTGGATGAGTATAACCTTTGGTTTTGAATGGAAGGTCAAGGTAAACAAAGGCTGCTCAGGTGAGGGTTGTTGCAAAACATTGCCTATTAACCTTTTAGAAATACTTTTTGGTCGTAATTTTTTCAGCAGCCATAACAATAAATGGTTCATTTATCGATATCATCAGGGGTTTTAACGATAGCGTTTAAGATCGGACGGTGAACGATGCGCAACAATTTGTTGCGAACTTCTTGATTTTTTCAAAGAGCAACGCTCTCTGATGTAAATAGCGAAAAATCAAAATATCAAAGAGCGTATTTACATCAGAGAAGACTCGGATTAGTACAATTATTGATCAATCAAGACAAAACTTTTGGGGACCATAAGATCTCGGATACATTTGATCTCTTGAATTTGACAAAATTGCCGTTTTCGGCTGTTTTCACCTTGTTTACACTTTAGAATCTACAATTAATTGATCAACCAAGACAAAACTTGGACACTATACTGCTGATTATAAGACCTTGCATGGGTTTGAATTTAGCTCCAATCAATTGAGAAAGTTGTCAGTCATGTGCGCTTGAATCTGACAAAATTGCTGTTTCGACTGTAACAACCACAAGTAATGAACAATCAAGATAAAATTTGGATATGATGTTGATTACGATAAGATCTTGGATTAATTTGAATTTCAGAAAAATCAGAATAAAATTTGCTCAGTTAGCTGCCCTTCAAATTTCCACAGGCTACCCAAACAAGCAAATGCATGACTACTTTTACATCAATGATTTAACTGAGTCTCGATTTAAAGGGACCCATGCTAGAAAACTCGAGCGAGAGTGAAAACAAAGACACAATTGGCAATTTTGTCAAATTAAAGTGCACACAACTCCTAATGTTACATTTCTATCAAGCTTAAAATGACACTAAAGCAAGATCTTAACTTCACCAACATTTTAATAAAGCTTCAACATGATTGATCATTATTTGTGGATGTAAAGAGGGTGAAAACAAAGTGGAAAACAGCTCTTTTGTAAATCTCAAGGGGAAATAACTCTGGATTTAATATTCTGATCAATCTGACAATTGCAAGCATTTAAGATCTTATGGTCAGTAAGATTCTGTTGAAGTTCTGTATGGATTGGTTAAGTTAATACTTATGGTCGTAAGAGCGAAAAAAAATTTAAGCCAAAAATGTCAATTTTGCCAATTTTAAGGGCAAATAACTCACGATGTAAATTTCAGATCAAGCTAAAAATTAAACCCAAGCAAGATATTATGGTCACCAACATTCTGTCCTAGAGATGTCTTGATTGGTGTATATTTGTTGTTGCTAGAGTGAAAACAAAGTCAAAATAAAGCCGAAAATGGTCTCTAGATTGCATACAATTTTTATTAGCTCACCTGAGCACAAAGTGCTCAAGGTGAGGTATTGTGATCGGTCGTTGTCCGTCGTCCGTCCGGTCGTCCGTCCGTCCGGCCATCCGTCCAGCCGTCTGTCCACAATTTCTTTAAAGATCTTCTCCTCCCAAACCAGTCGGCCAATCTTTTTGAAACTTGGCAGGAATGATTCTTGGGTGAAGGGCTTTCAAAGTTGTTAAAAGAATTTGATTCCATCAAAGACTGTGGCTGCCGCGGCATGAGAAAAGGGGAAAATAGCCAAATCTTCTAAAAATCTTCTTCTGCCTAACCAGTAGGCCAATATTCTTGAAACTTCACATGAAAGATCCTTGGGTGAAGGGCTTTCAAAGTTGTTAAAAGAATTTAATTCCATTAAAGACTCTGGCTGCCGCGGCATGAGAAAATGGGAAAATAGCCAAATCTTCTAAAAATCTTCTTCTGCCTAATCAGTTGGCCAATATTCTTGAAACTTCACATGAGTGATTCTTTGGTGAAGGGCTTTCAAAGTTGTTAAAAGAATTTGATTCCATCAAAGACTCTGGCTGCCGCGGCATGAGAAAAGGGGAAAATAGCCTAATCTTCTAAAAATCTTCTTCTGCCTAACCAGTTGGCCAATATTCTTGAAACTTCACATGAATGATTCTTGGATGAAGGGCTTTCAAAGTTGTTAAAAGAATTTGATTCCATCAAAGACTCTGGCTGCCGCGGCATGAGAAATGGGGAAAATAGCCAAATGTTCTGAAAAATTTCTTCTGCCTAATCAGTTGGCCAATATTCTTGAAACTTCCCATGAATGATCCTTGGGTGAAGGGCTTTCAAAGTTGTTAAAAGAATTTGATTCCATCAAAGACTCTGGCTGCCGTGGCATGAGAAAAGGGGAAAATAGCCAAATCTTTTAAAAATCTTCTGCCTAACCAGTTGGCCAATATTCTTGAAACTTCACATGAAAGATCCTTAGGTGAAGGGCTTTCAAAGTTGTTAAAAGAATTTCATTCCATCAAAGACTCTGGCTGCCGCGGCATGAGAAAAGGGGAAAGTATAAGCCAAATCTTCTAAAAATTAAATCTTCTGCCTTACTAGTTGGCCAATATTCTTGAAACTTCACATGAATGATCCTTTGGTGAAGGGCTTTCAAATTTGTTAAAAGAATTTTGTAAATATTTAAACCATTGCCTATTAGTGCAGCAGTATCAGAAAAAGGGCAAAAGAGCAAATACTTTTAAAAAAGGCTGAATTTTTGTTACATTTGTTTAAAAAAAAAACACAGGAAAAGGGGCTTTATTGAAACATTTCTTATTTTGCTGCTATTCAGGTCAAAGTGTTTAATTTCAACAAGGCAAGAAATTTCAGATGAGCGACCTAGGGCCATCATGGCCCTCTTGTTGATATTTATATCTTATTTTTAAATTTCAGGTGACCCCTGTTGAATTTGTGCCCACTGTTGAGCCAGAGGACAATGGTCCTTTCTACGCGACACGGGTAGAATAATAATAGACTGCACTGAAATTTACACAGAGATACCCCAATCCTTGATAAATAAATCACTGATGTATTCCCAGTACAAGTCACACATGACCTACAAGGCATTGCTGGGAATAAGTCCTTCAGGAATATTCACATTTGCGTCAGATTTGTGGGCCGGTAGCATCAGTGATAAGCAAATTACAAAAAAATAGTGGTTTGCTCGATATGTGTGAAAAGGGTTATGCCATCATGGGTGATAAAGGCTTTTTGATTGCGGACTTGACGACAGCAAAGGGTATACACCTTATCGTTCCTCCATTGAAGATGAAAAGGTTTACACAGCAACAAGTTGAGGAAACGCGCAGGATATCAAATCTCCGTATTGACGTAGGAAGAGCTGTGGAACGTGTTAAGAACTTCAGAATTCTTCAGGGTGTCATACCAATCTCATTAGCACCACAAGCAAATAAGTATTGGAAGATATATATTGCCCTTTCAAATTTGCATCCACCATTAGTCAATGATGACTGATAAAGTTTGACTGGTAAAAGGCTTGGGAAAACAGAAGCAAAAGGAGAATAATCAGCATTTTTCTCCTTCTGCCTCATTGTTTTCTGTGCTAAATTGTTCACAAATTTAATATTAACCCATGAATAGACGAGGGTGGTCCAAAATGAAAGATATCGCAAAGAACAATTCAAGAGTGTATGAAGATATATAATTTTTGGTCTTTTTACGTATAAAACAATGTGGGCAATGATGGAATTGCTTGTCACAAGCAATTTCTGCATTTTCTTCCATTGATTTTTCAATGTTTTCATCTTGTTGGGTGTCAAAAAGTGTCTTTTGAAATTGTTGTCTGCCCTATGCAGCGGCTTTCAAATTGGATCACCATAAAATTTTGCTGTTTGAGAAATGGTTAAGCCGCTGCCCATCTATGTTGTACTTTGGTAGAGTTAAATGTTTGAAAGTATCCCAAACTTTTCAATAAATAAAAACTGATGCTGATAAAGCAGTGCACAGAAAATATTAAGGCAAAAAGAACAAACATTGTTTATCAATTTTTCTTCCTTTTGCCATAATATTTTTTCAATCAGTAAGTTCCATTAGGGAGAAAAATTTAATGCTGATTATTAGCATTGTCCTCTTTTTGTCTCAATATTTTCTCAAGTATTTTCAATAAGGGGCGCAAAACAAGGTCTTTCTTAGCCAAAGGTTAAGTTGATAAAGTCAGCCATGTATTATATCTTTCACAAATGGCTACAGTTCGGACTGTTCACAAGTGAAAGCTACTGCAGATGACAAGCTTGAAGGTCAATGTTGACAGACAGGAAAAGATTTTGCGAACAATGTAGATCTAGCAAAGTAAATATACCAAAAGGAGAAAATGCTGACTATTTGCATTTTCTCCTTTTGTCTTCATGTTTTCTATTCATTTTGTTTTGGAGACATCAAAAGCATGTCTTGTTTGGGAAAGACTTAACCCGTTACCCGTGGCAAAATTGTACATTTTCTCAATTCAATTGAGTTTAAGATAACAATTTCAATAATTCTTTAGGTCTATTTTGTGTTGTGTAGAAAACATGGGAAATGAAGAAACTGCTTTTCATACGCTATTTCTTTATTTTCCATTGTTTTTGAACGCCTTTATCACGGTGTGGTAATGGGTTAAAACTTTTAAGACCAAGGAAAGGAAAAAACCAATATCATTTCAAATTATTTAATTTTTCATTCTATTGCATAATAAACTTGAAATGAAATAAAAGAAATTGCTAAGTCATCATTGCTATCATTAGTTTTTATCCCTTGATGTGTGTTTCATCATGAAGTCTAAAATTTTGAAATAAGGCCAAAACACAGTCATCATGTTCTATGGTTACTCCACAGATACTCATATAAACTTCAGACAGCTATTGAAAACATTGTTAGAAAAAAAGCAATTGAAGAAACAAGCAATTTCTCATTTGCTAATGAATGTTTTCTATTCTACTGGACATTATTATCTGTTTTTGTCTCAATTTTCACATCAAATCTTTAACCCATTACCACACTGTGACGCCTTTTGACTCCCTCAAAAGAAAAGGCTTGTGAAAATGATGTGGAAAATAAAGAAATTGCTTGTGACAATCAATTTCTTCATTGCCCACAATGTTTTTTACACAAAATATGTAACATTTTATTCACTTAAAATTGTCGCCTGTGTAATCTTTTCAAGTTTAAACATCCCAAAATTGTGTCGTCTGGTAATGGATTAAAAGCCTTCCAATTGGATTAATAGTTTGTTGGTGTTTTCCACCTTTTTCGACTGCTATGATCATATTGTGGCAGCTGGAGCACCTAACCATGGATTCTGTTGTTTCTCAAACCAGTAATGCCAGAACATCCTTACTAGCCTCCAGCTGCTTGGCCACTAAGTTTACAATATTAAACCCATTCATGGGAGACTATTTTGTCCAAAAGGATAATTGTCACCGAGGATTGAACCCGCGACATCTTAAGTAAGAGACCACAGTGATACCAACTTCTCTATGGTTGCGCCTCTTTGAATAGGAAGTCAAAATTAAGTACATATGGAAGAAATTGTGACAAAAGAAAGAATTGTGTATTACAAACAATTTCTTCTTTTCTCTCAATATCTTCTACTGTTATTCAAATTGAGCAACTAGTGCATCAAAACGTGATACTACATGTTATTCAAATCCACCATCTCGATGAAAACTGCTTTGATGTCATTCACAGAAAAGCCATGTAAAAGATTGAGGCAAAAGAAGAAAATGCTGCTGGAAAGTCCGAAATCCACAATTTCAACGAAACCAATCAAATCTAGTTATGTATGTGGCTTTGCGCTAAATGAGTTGTCACTATCACTGATGCCCGTCGGACGTCACTGTCAAGGACAGAAAATAATGAAGAAAGGAAGAAATTTGCTGATGATCATAATCAGTATATTATTCTTTTCTCATTTGTTTTCCTACACTTTATCCACTAAAATTGTCAAAACCAGAGGCGCGTTCAATAGAGAGATTTTTTAAGATTTCTTAAGATGTTTTTGATACAGCGTCTTTGAGACAGAGATTATAAGCAAGGTGTTCCGAATGTTCCATACTTCATACACATGACGTCATTTGTATGGAGTATGGAGCATTCGGAACTCCGCGGTTTATGGAGCATTCGGAACAACTCGGTCAATTCTCTTCCATATAGATTCTACAGAATTCACCGAGGGGTTCCGAAAGAAGTATAGAGCAATGGCGGCTCGCAGTGATCATCTTCAAAATCTTGATCAAAAGAGCGCTTTATCCAAAAACATCTTAAGAAATCTCAAGATATCTCAAGAAATCTCGCTCTAAAGAACGCGGCTCAGGTCTTAACCCTTTCCCAAACAAGACCTTTTTTTGATGTCCCAATGAGAATAGGAAAACATCAAGACAAAAGAAGAAAATGCTAATAATCAGCATTTTCTCCTTTGTCTCAATATTCTCTGTGCTATTATGTGCACGAAATTGAAATTTTACTTTAATTATCATAAACACTCATTTTGTCGTCTTTAGCAGCTTTCAAATTGGACAACCCTATAATTTTTTCATTTGGGAAAACCACCCATTTCCACACATAGACTCTTTTTTACTCCTCTTATGCTCAAAATAATGCTTTGGAAAACATTGTGGAAAATGACAATATTGCTTGTGACATTTTTGGAAAACATTTTGGAAGATGAAGAAATTCCTTGTAACATGCAATTTCATCATTCCCCACCATGTTTTCTAGGCAACATAATTATGTGATATTCTATTCACTTGAAATTGTCTTCTGCAATTTTTTTTTAATTCAGTCTAAAATTTGTAGTCTGTTATTGGGATAATATCAAATCAAATCAGAACATCACATGGGTTGGTCAAACAGCCACATACTGGTGACATACAGATTAATATCTACATTGGAGCTATACCCCGTTCAATTCTACTTGTGCATAGTTCTGGAATCACATGAGATAAATAGAAATTGTTGATTTTTTGGAGGGCCTTCTCCCAGAAATGTTCGTTGAAGAAAATCCTTTGTACCGATGAACCCTTCAGTGTCCAAATATACAAATCGCACCATGATTTTCCTGTAATTGCCATCTGTCCTTGAATTTGATAGTGATAAATATGGGTTTCTTTCAATGTCAAATTTCCATCTACTACATCACAACAAAAATCTGAATTCCTAGCAGCATCTACTGGTGTTTCATTTCTGTACTTATATGGGCACTTTATTTCTAATAACCCACCAGATACTGGACAATGGTCACACATGACAAAACCGTCAGGACTAGCACCTATATGAGGGTATTTCGGATTCACTGTCAAGCCACATTCTGTCACAGACAATTTGGGATGCATGTTTCTCATATACTTGATATAAAATCTTCTAGCAGCTGGCTCGTGTGTTCTTCCCCATTTTAACAGACGGCACATCCAAACTACTAGGGTACAGAACTGACCTCACAATGTAGTCTGCCCTAGTATCTTCCCTTTTTTTACAAACTACTCCAAATGTTGAGGAACAGATCCTTCCATTTCTGGCCACTTCCCAATTTTTGTTTTTATGTTGTCCTCTTGTCTTTAGTTCAATAAAGTCGCTCTGTTGCTGAGAACAAGACAGGCTGTTGAAATAGTTATTGAATTGTTCTTTACATTTTTCAGTATACACATCAACCCTATCATGGTACATGAACAGAACACTATGTAATGTCAATTTTTTTCACCTTTACTTAGAGAATTAATTTTCTCTGCAGCGGTATCTTGGAAGCCAAGCAGCAAAGCTGCATGTGGATCATTGTTTGAGTTTTTGCTTAAAGCATTCCATATCCAAGCGAGTCACAGGGGGGTCAGAGAGTGGTGAACGTTTTGATTTGGGTGGATCTTGCTCCTGACAGTCAAACTTTTGCTTTTTAAATACCAACTGGCTTGTCTTTTTAGGGCTTAATTTTCTGGCTCTGGGCTTATTCCATAGGCATTCTTTCGAGGTAACTGCATCAAGGCCTTCTTTCTTCTTCACCGTTACATCGACTAGGGCGTAAAATACAGCTGCAATGTGGTTACAGGACTCTCCTTCCCTGAAAAATAAAAAAATACATTTAACAAATTAGCCTTTTACCAAAAATAATGATTTGGGCACTGATTGAAATTCTCTCTAGTCTGTCAAATGCTAGACAAGAGATGTTTGTAAAACATATATGCCCCCTCAAGGGCCTACATTTGATGTAGGTCAAAGTCCAAGGTCAAGTTAACAAAGTCCAAGGCCATGGTCAAATATGAAAGGTCTTTGTAGGAGGTGTCTATGTGTGAAATATCAAAGCTGTATATGTAAAAGTAAAATGAAACATAGGCCAGATTAAAGTTTTTAAAAGTAGGCCAAATGCCAAGGTCAAGGTCATGGTCAAATGTGAAAGGTCTTGGTTGGAGGTGTCCATCTGTGAAATATCAAGGCTGTAGGTGTAAAAGGACATGATATACCGGTATATGCCTGGTTTCAGTCTTTTTAAAAGTAGGTCAAACTCCAAGGTCAAGGTTGCAATATTCAAGGTCATGGTCAAATGTGAAAGGTCTTGGTAGGAGGTGTCTATGTGTGAAATATCAAGGCTGTAGGTGTAATAGGACATAAGATAAAGGCTAGGTTAACCCCTTCCCAAACAAGACCTGGTTTTGACATCCCTAACAGAAAAGGCTTGGGAAAACATTGAAACAAAAGAAGAAACTGCTGATAACCAGCAGTTTCTCCTTTTGCTTCAATATTTTCTATGCTATATTTTACACAAATCCAGTCTTTTCCAACATCCATTTTGATGTCTGCAGCAGCTTTAGAATTGGATCACCCTAAAATTTTGCCGTTTGGGAATGGGTTAAAGATTTCTAAAAGTATGTAAAAATCAAAGGTCAAGGTCACACAGGCCAAGGTCATGGTCAAATGTGAAAGGTCTTGGTAGGAGGTGTCCATATGTAATATATTGAGACTGTATAGGTAACAGGACATGAGATATAGGCCTAGTTTAAATTTTTTAAAAGTAGGTCAAACTCCAAGGTCAAGGTCCAAGGTCATGGTCAAAAGTGAAATATCTTGGTTGAAAGTGACCATGTGTGAAATATCAAGGCTGTATATGTAAAATGACATGAAATATAGGCCAGGTTAATGTATTATTAAAGTAGGTCAAACACCAAGGTCAAGGTCACAAGGTCCAAGGTCATGGTCAAATGTAAAAGGTCTTGGTCGTAGGTGTCCATGTGTCAAATATCAAGGCTGTATGTGTAAAAGGAATTGATATATCGGCTAGGTTAATTCTTTTTTAAAGTAGGTCAAAGTCAAAGGTCAAGGTCACAAGGTCCAAGGTCATGGTCAAATGTGAAAGGTCTTGGTAAGATGTGTCCATGTGTGAAATACCAAGGCTGTATGTGTAATAGCACATAAGATATAGGCCCAGTTTAATTTTTTTAAAAGTAGGTCAAACTCCAAGGTCAAGGCCACATGGTCCAAGGTCATAGTCGTATGTGATAGGTCTTGGTTGGAGGTTTCCATGTGTCAAATATCAAGGCTGTATGTGTAAAAGGACATGATATATCGGCCAGGTTAAAGTTTTTTAAAAATAGGTCAAACTCAAAGGTCAAGGTCACAGAGTCCAAGGTCATGGTCAATTGTGAAAGGTCTTGGTATGATATGTCCATGTGTGAAATCTCAAGGCTGTATTTGTAAAAGGTCATGAGATATATGCCAGGTTTAATTTTTTTTAAAGTAGGTCAAACTCCAAGGTCAAGGTCACAAGGTCCAAGGTCATGGTTAAATGTGAACAATGTTGATAGGAGGTATCTATGTGTGAGATATCAAGGCTGTATGTGTAAAAGGACATGAGATATAGGCAAGGTTAAGAAGTAAGAGTAACAAGAGGCCCAGAGGGCCTTATCGGTCACCTGAATCAAATGAGCAGACACAGTTAAGGAAAATGTTAAAAGTTAACTAATAGCGCACCCCCCAGCACCACCATTTCTTGACAGTTTTTTTTTCTCTTGTACAAACTTATTTAAAGACTCAAATACCAAATGTGAATTCAATCCAACAATAGCACATTTCTTTATATGTACCCTATTTACCCCCTTTTGGCCCCTTTTGGGGCCTCAAAGGGAGATAACTCCATGATTTGTATAAATCTGAAGCGGCTTCCCAATGGGATGCTTCCTGCCAAGTTTGGTAGAAATCTGTCTCAAAAAAATGTAGAAAATGTTCAAAGTTTAGTAATAATGCGAACCCCTCCCATCCCCGATCCCCAGCACGACCATTTATTGACAGATTTTTTCTCTTGTACAAACTTTGTAGTCCTTGCCCTAAAGACTTTAACTTCCAAATGTGTATTCAATGCAACAGCCGGTTCATGAGAAGAAGATTTTTTAAGATGTACCCTATTAACCCCCTTTTTGGCCCTTTATGGGACCTCAAAGGGAGATAACTCCATGATTTGTACAAAATCTGAAGCGGCTTTCTATTTTAGGATGCTTCCTGCCAAGTTTGGTTGAAATCCGTCCAATGGTTCTTAATAAGAAGTCGAAAATGTTAAGTTAACTAATAACGCGACCCCCCTCACATCCCCCATCCCCAGCACGGCCATTTCTGGACGGATTTTTTTCTCTTGTACAAACTTTGTTGTCCTTACCCTAAAGACTCTAAATACCAAATGTGAATCCAATCCAACAGCCGGTTCATGAGAAGAAGATTTTTTAAGATGTACCCTATTTAACCTCTTTTAGGCCCCTTATGGGGCCCCAAAGGGAGATAACTCCACGATTTGTACAAATCTGAAGCGGCTTCCCATGGGGATGCTCCCTGCCAAGTTTGGTTGTAATCCGTCCAATGGTTCTCAAGAAGAAGTCAAAAATGTTAAGTTAACTAATAACGCGACCCCCCCTCACATCCCCCATCCCCAGCACGGCCATTTCTGGACGGATTTTTTTCTCTTGTACAAACTTTGTTGTCCTTGCCCTAAAGACTCTAAATTCCAAATGTGAATCCAATCCAACAGCCGGTTCATGAGAAGAAGATTTTTTAAGATGTACCCTATTTAACCCCTTTTAGGCCCCTTATGGGGCCCCAAAGGGAGATAACTCCATGATTCATACAAATCTGAAGCGGCTTCCCATGGGGATGCTCCCTGCCAAATTTGGTTGTAATCCGTCCAGTGGTTCTCAAGAAGAAGTCGAAAATGTTAAAAGTTAACGCACGACGGACGACGCACGACGCACGACGCACGACGACAGACAAAACACGGTCGCAATAGGTCACCATGACCTTCGGTCAGGTGACCTAAAAATCAACAAAGGGCAATAACTCCAAGAATTTGATTGGCAGAGTTACAGTTCTTGTGCACTGCACCTCTCCATAATGAAATCTATTCATCTGTAAAGTTTCATTATTCTACCTTACATACTTTTTGAGTTGTGCTCCGGACAAGAATCAAGTTATAAAATCAACAAAGGGCAATAACTCAAAAAATTTGATCGGCAGAGTTATGGTTCTTGTGCACTGCACCTCTCCATAATGAGATCTATCCACCTGTAAAGTTTCATGATTCTACCTTACATACTTTTTGAGTTATGCTCCGGACAAGAATCAAGTTATAAAATCAACAAAGGGCAATAACTCAAAAAAATTGATCAGCAGAGTTACGGTTCTTGTGCACTGCACCTCTCCATAATGAGATCTATCTACCTATGAAGTTTCATGATTCTACCTTCAATACTTTTCGAGTTATGCTCCCGACAAGGTTTGGTCTACGGACAGACCGACCTTCCGACCGACCGACTTTCCGACCGACCAACCTTCCGACCAACCGACCGACACTTGCAAAACAATAAACCCCCATTTTCTTCGAAAGGGGGCATAAAAATACCTTGTTGTCATAAACAATATGAAGATTGAAGACACTGCTTGTGACAAGCAATTTCTTAATTTCTCACGACGTTTTCTGTCCAGAAAGATAGAATTGTACTCGTCTAAAATTTTGCCGTCTGGTAATGAGTTAAAACGTAAATAAATAGGCCTACAGTTGTCGCCACATCGTATGGCACGTGCAGAGCTTCAGATTGTTTCAGAGACCTGTGGGTCACAGGGCCCACCACGCAGGATTTTGGGGGGTCATTTTCCAAATCAATGGGCCACAGTTAAGCGTTCATATCCAAACTTGGGATTGGAGTGAATGACTTATTTGCCGTGAAATCATAACTTTATTGTTGTTATTTGAATTGGTGCATACAAACATAGTTAAAATTAAGAATATTTCACTTCATTTATTTAGTTCTATAGTTATTTATTTTGTGTGTGTTAATGATTTAAATTAACTTTTCCCTAGCATTAAGTTTTTTTTTAATCTAGTCTTGTCCAATTTGA
This sequence comes from Fragum sueziense, assembly GCA_963680895.1. Classification (NCBI taxonomy): domain Eukaryota; kingdom Metazoa; phylum Mollusca; class Bivalvia; order Cardiida; family Cardiidae; genus Fragum; species Fragum sueziense. The sequence continues at coordinate 22,852 of CAVMGG010000324.1, forward strand.
AATGAATTGCATATAAAATAATAAACTGTTGTCCACGATTTTTTTTATATCAGTGTGTGGTAGAAAAGTCCCCAAACTCTGCTAGAGTGAAAGCGAGTTGCTAACATAAATTGGATATAAATATCATTCTATTTGCTGGAATCAAAAACCCCTAACTCCAGTGTGAATGAATAGGGAGATGAAATGGTTTAACAAAATATCGTTTCGAGAAAGCGAGTAGATAGGCCGTGAAGATTCGTCACGTAGCTTGCCAAATTTTTAAGGTCGAATATTCTACGATTATTGACTAATTATCCGCTCGATTTAAATATGCAGTCGTATGTTTTTTGTATGTGATTTTACCCGTATCTTCCTCTGCTTTTTGTTTGAAAAAAACGTTTTAAACTTGTTTGAGACATCGTCGAAACGATAGTTGAAACAGCCGGATGTTTACAATCGAGTTGTCTGGTTACCGATCTGAAGCACAAAGCCGGGTACCGTCACGGACTCAGACACTAAAAATAGTAACAAATCTAAGGTGAACGTTAACGAATCGAATGTGAAGGTTACGGAGAACGCCCGAGATTGGCCGACTGCTTGTTTACGGTTTGAAATTAGGGATATGATTGGTTGATCAAGGAAGGTCATTATAATCATCTAAATCTAGGTTTATCAAGTAGGTCACTTAGCTTGATGTAGATAACGGGTGCGTTATTGGGTCTTTTCGTAATTCCGGTAATACAGAGTTGTCGTTCCTGCGGGACGGTATGTTTACTTCCATTTGCCTGTAGGACGAGCGGCAACTTTAATATTTTCATCAAATCAATGAGTAATTAAATGAAAATGATTTTTATTGTAACTTATTAATGGAATCTAATAATACCTCTGCACTTTCTATAATTTTCAAACCATTCGGAGATCTATAACAAAAGAAATCTCCCATAATCTGATGATAGGTTATCATTGAAAATATTTTTCCCTGTGGAGTGCCTCAAATCAGGCCAGTGTCGATTTGTGACGTCATGACTTTGCGTTACTTACTCTAGTAATATGACGTCATAGAAATGAAAAGAGGGGCAACTGTGGGGAAAAAAGATACATGTATATATGTACGCTGTGAGCGAGTTTTTCCAAACGAATAATCTGTAATAATTATTGTTTGAAAGAACATTCCGCTCCACACGGTTTTTCACTATCGGAAAACGATTTCTATCGAAAACAGAATAGATCTAGATCTACTAAGAAGAAAAGTTTGGTGTAGATTGCAGAATAAGAAATATTGAGGGAAAAGCAAAGTCAGCATGTTTTTCTTTTCTCTCAAAACTTTGCTATTTCGTTCGAGTAGATCTAGATGTAATTCATTGTTTGTTTGTTATTTAGCGTTCCCAAACAAGGCCTGGTTTTGATTAATATTACTTATATTTAAAGAGAAAATACTTTAAAACGTTTTGGCAAAATTTAAGGGCATCCGGATAACCAGCATTTTCTCCTTCTGTCTCAATAGACTAGATTTACTTTGATATGTAAGCGTTTAGTGTGTTGTGACTATGTTGTGATGGGATTTCTCTTTCTTCTCTTCACTGAAGTTTCTCTATTGGAATCTCCAAACGATCTACGCGGCTCGGCTAATAGCCTACTGTCTCAGACTCGGACCCGTAGGCCCAGGTCAGAAATGATGTTTGGTTCTAATTCTTACTACTTATTACACGAATCCAAGCTCTTCTTGTATTTGCCTCTTTCGATAAAGTTTGTGCAGTTCAAAATTTCCAATTCTATCCGCAAAATTATGTCATTCAAAAATGCAGTAGCGGTTCATTCCCACTGATAGCGACCAATGGGTTTGAAATCATTAACCTAAGTGGGCGAGCAGCTGGAGTCTCGGTAAGGGTGTTGTGGTAGTACTGGTTTGAGAAACAACAGGAATCCATGGGTAGGTGCTCCAGCCGCCGCGATATGACCCTGGTAGTTGAAAACGGCGCAAAACCCCAATAACCCTAACCCCACTGATAGCGCTTGTTTACATTGACACCGGAAGACGGCATACCGTCCCGCATGAACGACAACTCTGTCACGACGGAATTACGAAAATCCGGAATGCGAAGGTCAACATTGTTAGAAATCTACTATTTCATGATCATACTTTTACTGAAATTCGTGCGCCCGGCTGGCGCACCACTACATAATTTCATGCGTCATATTTTGAAAAAATGCGGGATTGGCGCGGGCGCACCGTCAATCTGAAGCTCTGCACGTGTTTATGTTTTGTTTAACGTTCAATTATATTTGAATACAATATAAACATTGTGCCACAGGGATTTTTTTCCTTCTATAACTAGTACCGGTAAAAGGTACCTTTCCCAATTACTACAGGCTCTTCCCAATTTTTGTACATGCCGTTTCCCAATCTCCATATCTACCGTTCCCAATGACCTTATGTGCCGTTCCCAATGACCAATGCATTTTAGTTTGGCTGGAAATATCTTAACAAATGCTTATTTTTAATTGCCAATACATTCAAACACTGAGAACTTGAAAATCTTTTTAGACAGATCCAAATTCAAAGTTCTAAGCAAAAGACCACTTATATTGATAAGGAAAAGATTGAGAACAAAGAAGCATTAACATCTAAAAGCGTTTTGAATTTTCCTCCATTTTTTTCTTTAATTATTTCCACATGCTTTGGAATGGTCAAAATTGAAAGGTATTTTCATGCAGACAACAAAATTAATGTTACTTTAAATGTTAAAAGCAGATTTTGCATATTATGGTTACTACATCTAAAGTATTGAGAGAATTGGAGTGAATGCTAGATTTTAGCATTATCTACCTTTGGACTTCTTCAAAATGTATAGATAATCATAAGTAGCTTTCTGTTCAAACCTAGATCTTACAATGGTTTGTGGTGCAGAATATAGCCACTAATGATAGATAAGATGCACTTAAAAGATTCTCTAGTCATTGATTTTGCAAATCAATCTTTTCCAAATTTGACGATTTCGCGACTCATTTATTCCCAATTTTGAAGATTTTGCGATGTGAAAAATTCCCAATTGTAGGGGTACAGGTACCTTTCCCAATTGGCCAGAAAAAACGCTGCTGCCATAAGATGTGGCGCCAACTGTAGTTAATCCGAGTCTTCTCTGATGTAAATACGCTCTTTGATATTTTGATGTTTTGCTATTTACATCAGAGAGCGTTGCTCTTTGAAAACAGCGGAAAGTTCAGTAACGTTACAAGTAGTGAAGCTTTTTTTTGTGTGTATCATATCGAATCACTCGGTAAAACACTGTAGGGTATAGATCAATATATCATTTTTTTGTCATACCTGACCTAAAATTTCATTTCAAATCGGCCTGCTGGATGAGTATAACCTTTGGTTTTGAATAGAAGGTCAAGGTAAACAAAGGCTGCTCAGGTGAGGGTTGTTGCAAAACATTGCCTATAAACCTTTTGGAAATACTTTTTGGTCGTAAATTTTTCAACATGTATGACAATAAATGGTTCATTGATCGATATCATCAGGGGTTTTAACGATAGCATTTAAGATCGGACGGTGAACGATGCGCAACAATTTGTTGAGAACTTCTTGATTTTTTCAAAGAGCAACGCTCTCTGATGTAAATAGCGAAAAATCAAAATATCAAAGAGCGTATTTACATCAGAGAAGATTCGGATTAACTGTAGTTAGTATGCCCATGTATGTATTTCACAACATATACCACGAATATGCAAGATAATTAAGTTTTCTCCTATTTTCATTCAATAATATTCCTCATAAATGTGACCTCTCAAAAGTGTCCCCCTGTGGGTAACCCTTTTTCACCCATTTTATAAAAGGTGCGACTCGACGTTCCAGGAATAAACCAATGATATAAAACTTACAGGTTTCTATTTTAACCCTTTATCAAACAAGAAGAAACAATTTCAGCAATTTCTCCATTCCCTCGACATTTCCCCTGCAATATCGCCCGTATTGTCTAGTCAAGACATAAATAATACTTTATTTATCTCCTGGAACCTTTCAAAATGAACAGTCTGAATTTCGCTGTTTGGGAAAGGATCAATATCGATTTTCCATAAATGATACGATAGGTTATGTTAGACCGGAAGTCGTTTGACCCGTATCCCTAGCAAAAACCCCATGGTTTCGCTAGAGATACAGGCCCGTATCTCTAGCAAAAACAAGGGGGTTTTGCTAGGGATACGGGCCCGTATCTCCAGCCCCCATGGGCTAGAGATTCGGGCCCGTATCCCTAGCCACTTCCTTTGCTATTTATATGCTACTCGTCAACTGTGATCTCTTTCATCCATCAATGTTCTCTTTCTCACAATGTAACTCGATCACACATATAAATTTACAGTGACTTTCCCATTATATATAGTTTTACCAATTTTTTTTGCAGAGAGAAGAGAGGCAATGAGTTTTTAATTCACTGCTACCCATTTACAGCTAGGTAGACTGAGGCGTTGACAATTAAGTGTCTTGCCAAAGGACACACCTCCCGAGCGGGACTCGAACCTGGATCCTCCAGGTTACAAGCGCAGTGCTCTCACCACTGCGCTATCGAGGCTATTGCAATTTTTGGGATAGGGACTCGCTCAACCGTGGGGAAAATCAAGCGTCTTGAAAACTTTTCTAGGACTAAAAAAGGCTTGGATAAGGTTGAATGATTTTTACCCTGACCTTGATATTCCAGAGTCTAGTTTCTGTTTTGTTTTGCAAAAAAGATTTTTCAGTGTAAAAATCAGTTGTCTCAAAATTTCTTTGACCAAAGAGTTTGTTTGTAGCAAGAGTATTTAGATGCACAGGGAATGGTACTAAGATTGTAATCACTTGACTTATAAAAATCACAAGGCTATCGAAAGCATGAGAGGAAAGGCTAATCCCGAATTGGGAACAAAAAATAAACAAAGATGGTGGACATGAAAATGTCAAACCTGATTGTAACATCCTTCTCCAATTTCAGAAGTGTCTGTATTTCTCTGTATGTATAGCCCTGCATGAAATACCCGCGTATGTCGTCTTCCAAGGCCATTGTCTGGGGCGAAACTTTAGAGGGTCGTGATCGACCGGTGATACAGTAATTTTTATAGGGTCCATTTTTATACCATACACCGGTTCACGCGGCAGAAGAAAGATTCTTTCCGGATTTTTTCCTACCCCGAAATTAGTCTCAATAGTTTCAACTTTTCGACTTTTCACAAGAATGTTACCTAGGAAAGAAGAAAAGTTGAAGTTAGTCACACTGATTTCGACTTTTCGAGGAAAATTGAGTTTGTGAAATGTAGAAATGTTGAAGTTTTGTTTGTGACAATAGTCAGAAGTTAGTGACAATTGTCAGAAGTTAGTGTGACTAACTTCAACATTTCTACATTTCACAAACTCAATTTTGGTAGAAAAGTGGAAGTTAGTGCGACTAACTTCCACTTTTCTACCAACATTGAGTTTGTGAAATGTAGAAATGTTGAAGTTTTGTTTGTGACAATAGTCAGAAGTTAGTGACAATTGTCAGAAGTTAGTGTGACTAACTTCAACTTTTCGACTTTTCACAAACTCAATTTTGGTAGAAAAGTGGAAGTTAGTCGCACTAATTTCAACTTTTCTATCAAAATTGAGTTTGTGAAAAGTCGAAAAGTTGAAGTTAGTCACACTAACTTCTGACAATTGTCACAAACTTCTGACAATTGTCACAAACAAAACTTCAACATTTCTACATTTCACAAACTCAATTTTCTTAGAAAAGTGGATGGCGGAAACAGGATTCCGTAGTCAACTGAATTTACTTTTATAAATAAACGAAAGGATCTTTGGTATTCTATAGTTGATAAATACGTGTATAAATGTTCAGTGCTTGTACAAAATAAACCTTTTCACGTATTCCTCGCAAATAAGGTCACAGTCATCGACACAGCCGGTCGTACGATGTGTTAATAACGCGGAGGTGTGTCTCGTTGACCTTGACCTTGTCTTGTTTTGAAGTAAAAATAGAATGTGTAAACACGCTTGTAAAGGATTGATCTATAGCAAAGGAAAGATGTTTTTTCGCCCAGATTGAGGTTTTTATGCATTGCTAATTGTTTTTCCATGCACAAATATGAGTTCTCGATTAGTTCGGAAGCATAAAAACATAGAATGAGCCCCTTTAAGCACACAAAGTTTGGGAGATGAAAGACGTACAGACGATCAGTCGGACAAAATGGACAGTAGAATTCTTTAACATATTCTAAATTGTCTCCTTCTACATTACTTCTATCAGTCTTTTTCGATGATTTGGGTGCACAATTGTGACTTATCTGAATTATCTGCCAATAAATAAGCTGTCAGCCATTTCCGACAGAAAACTTCAAATTTTCAAAAAAAATATCAACTTGCGGACATGGATTAGACATATTTTTATCAAATGACATGTCATGTTAGAAGTTTAAAAACTTTTCCGGGTACTTGGAAATGCATTTTCACGGTTTTAAGCAGATCTATGAGTTTTTGGCTTCTTAACGACATCATGAAGTAGAAGGGGGTAGACATAGCTTAAATTGGTGGGTGGGGTAAGGACAATTGTAGATTTCTTAGAATTCAAGATGATTTTTGGTATAAGAAAATTACAATCACGAAGACTATTCAAATGTGATTTCTTTCCATAAAAATGATTTATCAATTAGATAAAAATGGTAGTATAGAAACAATTTCTGACGACTACTATTTAACCTTAATTTCAAGTGGGTGGGGTAAGAAAAGTGCTTGTAAAAAAAATTTGCACCACTTTTGATTATGGCATCCACCTTATTCTAACGTCCCATTGAACTAACAATCACCTGGTACCAACAGATTTCTTCTGGACGATTGGTCCAATAAAAATTTATTTTGCGGGACGGGCCCCTAATACTAAAGCTCCAATCAAACACCAATAGTGCGGAGCTATATTTCCGCAGCTATAGCCCTACAATCCGGAAGAATTGTGGTCGGACCATTACGTCATTTGACACTCCTTGGATAAACAGCGGACCAATCGGAGTCAAGTAAACAGAGATTTTGATTGGCTGACACAAAACGGGCTTTGAATCTTATAGATAGGACAGCGCTGGTTCCCAAAGATGGCGCGAGCCATTATGCCAATCGAAGTCGGCCTATGTTACTTACGTAAGCACATCTTTAAACGTGGCCACCTCGATGTCCGGTACATTTATACCTATAGACATATCTTCCATATGTCCCGTCAGCGTTTCAGATAGCACGGCACTGCGGGCCACCAAGATGTACTTGTGGGCTCGAACCCTCTCCCGCGCCTCACCGACCACAAACGTGACGTCTGTGGCGATCTCGTATCGTAACATGTAGTGGTTGGCCTCGATCAGGCTGCGATCATTCTGCCAGTCGTCCTGGTTAATAAATAGAAATAGACAGTTTTAACACTCCAAACCGCAAAATATTAGACTATCTAAGATTCAATATTGCTTAACCAATTACCAAAACGGCAAAATTTTAGTCTGGTCTAAATTCAAAATTGTTGCAGACGACAATTTCAAGTGAAGAACTTTTACATTTTTTTGTCTTTTGTATCAGAAAACTTTGTGGGAAATGAAGAAATTGCTTGTCACAAGCAATTTCTTCATTTTCCACAATGTTTTCCAAAGCCTTTAACTATAGACATATCTTCCATATGGCCCGTCAGTGCGTCAGACAACACGGCACTGCGGGCCACCAAGATGTACTTGTGGGCTCGAACCCTCTCCCGCGCCTCACCGACCACAAACGTGACGTCTGTGGCGATCTCGTATCGCAACATGTAGTGGTTAGCCTCGATCAGGCTGCGATCATTCTGCCAGTCGTCCTGGTCAAAAATAGAAATTAGAGTTTTAACCCATCTGAACGGCAAAAATAGACTATTCAAGTTTTAATATCGCTTAACCCTTTCCAAAACGACAACGTTTTAATCTGGTCTAAATTCAAAGACATTGCTGACAAAAATTTCAGGTGAATGGAATTTTGCATTATTTATCTTGGGTAGAAAAAGCTGTGGGTAATGGAAAAAATGGCTGTCAAAAGCAATTTCTTCATTTTCCACAATGTTTTCCAAAGACTATAAGTGGGAATGCTCCAGTTTCCTAAATTTTCCCCAATAATAGAATTTATTTATATTTTGAATGTTGAAATTACATGCTATCGCAAATTGAAAAATGAAATAAAAATGGATGGTCAGCGATCTTGTTTGAATTTTATATGCATTTATATCACATACCCCTACAGCGGAAAATGCACAATTTCTTGCACCTGTCAAAGGTCACTGAAATACAAAAAAATGTTGTCTAATCATCGTTTAGTCCCGAAAACGGATTTAAAGTAAGGTCTTACATTTAATAAGAACAGAAAACCCTAAATATACTAAGCAAAACAATTGAGGGATATTCAAATTGCGCTATTTGTAAAAATCAACAAAGGTATTATATTCTAACAAAAATCTACAAATAACTCGTAACGAATAATCTTGAGAATCAAAAACATGTGTAGTGCAATCATTTCTGGTTTCCCTACAATATCCGGTTAAACGCTAGTACCCTACAATTGAAAAGTTACACGTCACGAATAACGGATATTTCCACCACAGAAGTCAACTCTTAGCCTTACAAGTACCTCACAATTTCCTCGCAGATCAAATTACCACATGTTGCGGTACAGTATTCGATTCCCGAACACGTGAATGTTAGAATATGCCGGGTTGGTCGGTTGTTGTTGTCGGTAACGTAGACGTCGACCCAGCGTGCTTCAATCATGCTCGATTGGATAATAGTTAGATGTGAATTGGATAGCAAGTTAATGGTATGAATCCAAATTTGTTTGCGATGGCGTTTTACAATAACGACGTCAATTAATTTTACGTTGGCATGACTCGATATGGCAGCACAAACTATGAGATCGAATGTATTTAATGATGAAAAGCATTATGGTATTATATCATATTTTATCAAAATTATATAAAATTGCCGTAGAATTGCAATATCCTTCAATCGATTTGCTTAGTATATGTGCTATCATAAACGCTTAAATGTATAAAACAGCATGCTCATGTGTTTAGTTAGATCAACGAAGCTGAAGTGTTTTATGCCAAAATTTGCATATTTTGGGAAACATTTCAAGTTCAACATAATAGAATTTGATTATGTCGGCCTGGTAATTATTCAAAAAGAAAATGTATAGGTCGTCGCACTTATTAGTGAATTACAGCAATTTTTATCAGCTACACATGAATAAAATGACGCAAAACAGTGGTAACTGCATACCCACTTGCAACTGTCTTGCTCTCAATAATCTATTTCCATCTTGAGAAAATTATTTTCGCATAATAAATACGTTTTTACCATCGAAAATGGTAAATTTAAATGACGTGTTATATTATTAAAATATGGTAGCAAAACATATACTGAGTCAAAAAAGAAAGTGTGCATACTTCTACTTTAAATATCTACGAATCCACTGCAATTAACTCCACCAAACTTCTACACGGAGTTAAGCTATATCAATTTTTTCACGTCTATTGACATGGGAAGCAAATTTGGATGATTAAATTGTCTGGTATATCGCAAAACGCTGTTAGCACCCTTTTGCACGTGGTTATCAAAACAAACGTTTCATAATAAACTTTATTGTCTAAAATATGTATTCAAAGTGTACAAAAGCTAAATCAAGCATGAAATTTTAAAATTCTTAATATTAAAAGATGCTACGTCATAGTAAACACAGCAGATTGTATACGTTAGTTTTGCCAGTGTCTTGATTCGGCGTAAAACGTGTCGTAATCGTTTAAATGTCATCGTTCTGAAATTAGCGTTTGCAATCATGTTTCTAAAACAAAAGATACATTTTTATAGGCTTCGGTCTGATATCCCGAATGCAGCAATGACTAGACAAGATCGTTACAAGACGTTGACGCCCTAACGTCAACGTTTCAAAACTACACAGTTTATGGCAATTCAGTAAAGCAAACAAATGTAAGCAATATTTGAAATCGACGAAGGCAGATAGACGGCTCATAAGAGATTTGCGACCACATGTTTGTCACATTATCATGATGCCTAAATCTCACGTTGTGCTTGCATTGGGCACGTCGTCATCGGCAAGGGACACGTGAAAATTAGTCCTGAGTGTGGTATAGGGCCGAAAATCTCTACAGCCTGAGTTTCGCAAAATTTAGTGTCCAGTTAAAGGATTTGCAGGACGTGGAACGCGCCTTGCTATATGAACACAATGAAATTCCAAACGATTAAACGAAACGTTATGCTCGATCAGTGAGACCGCAGATGTTTACCGTCATTCATTTAAGACATGTCACAATAGAAATTGAAGCAGAAATCCTAAGACATTTGCATTATTTAATCTTCTCACGTTCGTCAGCAAGCTCTGTGAATTTCGAAATTGACCTCTATCTCAAATATCTTAAGAAAACAGAAGAAAAATTCCATTTCACGCAATTTAAAAAGACACCTTTTTATAGACAATTGAATTATCTTTAATTTGACACCAGTATTATAATATTAAGTTTCAAAAGTACGATAGAAATTCCAGTTATTCTCTGTGCACATTTTCTTTTTTGACTCAGCATATATGGTACGAAACGTCCTGTACCTCTGGCCAAAAGAAAACATTTTCACAATAATACCTATACATGCATGCATGAAAATAGCACCGTACAAAATTAATAATCTCAACTATCAATAAATAAAAAACAGAATAATTTCGTAAGTATTGAAAAATCAAGTTCTTACGAGTATGAATATTGAAAATGAATATTTTACACCTTTAGGAGAAATGGAGCCGTTTCATACGCTAAATATAACTTGTCAAGTGTATTAAACTATTTCCAGTTCTACAAATGACAAAAATATATATACTCGGCAAAACTGCTAACGCATCACTCAGATCTTTGTTAATATTTTTGTAACGAATGTACAGAATATGTTCAAATTTTGCACATGCCGACTACCACCATTTGAGAAGAAGCCTATGGAATTTCATAGTAAATGCTACAGCCGGTTCTGAAATATTGAACTTTTAATAAGGGCACCATTAATTCTTAAATTCATAAGGTCTGATATTTGCTTAAAAAGAGAAATTCATGTATAACTTTCAAACCTTTTGTATTGGCTGAAAGAGTCCCTTTATAGAAATGGTACCCTTCCTTAAACAAACTGACGGCTTTAACACTTTTGTGGGCGCGTAATTTATCCCCGCAGAGGTATTCTTACATCACTAGTGTCGTTGGTGTCATTGTTGGCGTCGACGGCGACGTCGGTTACCTAGACAAAGACGTATCGGTCTATATCTTATGAACTGTATGAGATGCAGTCTTGATATTTTACAAATAGAAAGGTCCCACCAGGACCTTTCACATGAGATTATAAAATTTGACCTTGTGACCTTGACCTTGAAAAATTGACCTTTTCCTTTAAAAAAGTGCGTCTACGCGAGCTACGTTGTCCGCAAACAGCCCTTGTTACGTTAGATAAGGAATTATTTTTTTCAGACTTCAATTTCACAATAAACCAGCTTTCAAAATCAATTCAAACAAAAATGATTGAAACATATCACAAGTTACACGAGCCGAAAAACTATTTTCGTCCCCTTTCCGTATGACGCGGTCAAAATAGAAAGAAAACTTAGAAATAGTTTTATGGATGAGTGCAGAATCTTGTGGGATAAACACATGCCAAATTATGAATTTAAATCTTCAACAATAAAGAATTTATGCGAATTTTAAAAGTGATGCGTTAGCTCTTTTGCTGAGTATATGAAAATACTTACTAAAGTAATCGTCTTCAAGTTTAATCGTTACCAGACAAAAGATAGAATATTTATTTAAATGTGGTCTACAACTAATGCATTATATGTAAAAAAATAAAAAAAAAAAAATGAAACTCGGAGACCAAATGCTGTTCACAATATATTAAACGAAATCAATGAAATGCTTTACTTAAAAATGTCTTCTATTATCTCAACTGTTTCTTATGCCTTGGTCAATGCTTTTCTTTCTTTTGTTTCTGTTATGGGTCTCAAATTTAAAACTTTAATTGCATAGACCACAAACAACAAGATAGTCAAACCAACAACGACAAAACAAGTCGATCTAGGGCATTGATACATGTTCGTAAAACGCCATGAATACATCACAAATCAACATGACGTCAAATCGTCAAAAACGCGCTTGTGTGACATTTTTAAGACGCTACATCACACTCTATAGGCCTATCTTCGCTAGTTGAAGAGATATTGACAAATGCATTTATTTTTTTTTAAATTTTATCCGAGATGTATGTCGAAAATCAATCCAAATTCAAAATATTTTGATTCTCTTTTGAAAAAAGCTTTATGTGAAAAAATCACCCTTGCATTCGGGACCGTTTTAGTGAAAATGTGACATTTTTAAGACGCTACAAACGCAATAAAATAATGATTTTCTTCAATACAAATCAAAACATAGAAACAACTACAAAAACTAGAGCTCAGATGTATGTCCCAATTTTTTTATAATGATTTCCAAACGCTATTGATTTAAAGATTTAAAAAATAGACACACCGAAAAAATGACGTTTTTTAACAGCGTGACGCTACTTATCTCTTTCTTTCCATTCCTCCATAGTTTGTTTACACCACCCAACTGCCGTAAGATTTACGCTGTATCTTTTGTGACATCACTGACGTAATTTACAAAAGTTTGCGCGCTTTAAAAAATATTACTTTTTATTTTATTGGGATTTTCGCGAGTTTGTTTGGTAATTTCTGTTACACGACGTCGTGACGACGTCATTTTATGCGTCAGAGATTATTCATTTTGTTTATTAAATTGTCTGTATTCAAACATTGTTGAAATTCGAAATATATTAATAAATTACAATCCAATATCTTTTATATGATACCAAATACATGTGTGTTTCTCAAATTAAAATAACAAATATACGGTTTTAAACAGAAGTGCATAGCCAATTTTGGCTTGGTCCACAACTTTTGACGTTACGTCTCTACAGTAATAACCGAGTGTTTCGAAAAACTGGAGCATTCCCCCTTTTTAAGGAGACACATGTTCGCTTGAAATTCGAAATTTGCACTATTTAAAATGACTGCGTAGCTATACAAAGACTCTTATCGTTTGATTTCGAGCCGGTGGCTGAGAAAAGGGGATTGTGCCACAAAGAAAGGGGCTTGACGATATTTCCTTCCCAAAAGATACCAAAAACATATAGTCGACACTCGTTGTGTCGAAGTAAGAGGGGAGGTCGAATTATCTCGACATATCCGGAGTTCGACTCATCCGATTTTGTTCAATTCCGAATTGAATGTCATTTGACCATTTTCGTTGCGCATCAAGTGCGTTAATGATTGAAATATAGTAGGAAAAAGAAAGAAATTGCTCGAAACGAGCAATTTCTATCATTTTCCTTCTACAATGGCTAGGCCTATCTTTATCTCGAAATTATTTTATTTAACGTTTTGATATCCATTGGTAAGGACGAGGCCAGACTTTCACTTCGACTTAAGCGGAAATTCGACTAATCCAATGTCGACATAACGAGTGTCGACTGTATTGAATTCGAGGTTCAATATTTTGATAACCGCGGATTGACCCACTTTTAGTCATGTCTATGGGACTTGTCACCTCATTTCACCCAACCACTGGTCCATCCAAATCGACTACGCATAAGAAGGCTTATTATCTACATTATACCCGGTACATGACTTGCCTAATTATATTTCGACGAACCAAAGTATCATGTTATTCATTGAGGGAAAAGTTCCAGTATTTTAAAGTTTACAATTTGAGAAAGGCTCAAATCGAACTGATAATGAATTAAAGTTAATGTTTTCTTTTGTCCTTCATTCGAAATTCTTATCACAATAAGTACAAAAGTTCAAGAGCCACAGGTTGCGATGTAATGATAAGATTCAGGCACGGAAATTCTTATCACAATCTGAAATACGGGACTTTTATAGCGCTGATCATACCATAAGTTTATGAGTTTTTACTTAATTTCAGATCTTTTAACACTAGTATGCAATGCCAGAATTCAGTAAGTTTGTGACTTTATATAGATCAAGTAAAAAGTGAAGATGGTCGGTAAATATCAACAGTAAGAATACAAAACTTTACTTTCTTAAGGTTCCGGAACTTTAATGACCGTATTTCAATCGTAATTTAGCTACAATGCTAACACCACACCGTTCATCCAGATACAAAATACACGGATTGGTCTTCCAAACGCGGATTTGAAAATCAACAGCGTGGGAATACACAAGGTAAGAAAACATCAACATATAGCCTTTTAATTGCCGCAATATAAAAAGTGTCTGTGCAGAGCTGATGCAAAATGGTTTATCTTGAGGGTGCTGCAGTTTCATAACAAAAAAATTGAGTAAACTATAGATACAAGCGATTTTAAATAGTAAATCACTATTTTCTCGCCTACTTCCCGTTTTGTTTTATATTTGCAGAAATTATTTAACTGGTTTCGAGCAAATATCTGTTCAAAATAAGTTTTCGACATCTATGGAACAAATCTATACCATTCATCAAACTGGAAAAATAAATTTTGGGTGTCTAAAGCCATGTTTAAAAATTAGCCTAGTTTGTTTCAAGGTACAACTTACCACGGATGTTGATACCACACACCACGGATGATCCACATAATTTGGGTAAAACAAACTCGGATGCGAAAATCGGGTTTAACAGTGCCAAAAACTTAAAATGACGTTTCTAATTAAAATACAATGACAAATGCTTGATTTTTTATAAAGTAAACGTGCTATAACCACATCCCGTTGACTTTTATAGTCGGTTATTTACTTTGCATCACACGCTTAAGAATTTTATCTTATGTACCAAACTGTGTTTTGGAATGATCTTTGTTCTATTTATTCCAGAGACAAAAGCCTGCCTAAAGAAGTAGTTCAGAGCGATGCTATTTCATTACCGGCCTCAATCACTTTATCATGTTACCGCTGTGTCTTGTGTGTGTTTGAGACCTATACGAGGCACATATGAGAGAAGCCAAGTTCTGCTTGCGGGTGTACCAGGTGTTTTTTTCTTGGGGTTCTCCTGCTTTCGCACCACCTACTGACTGTCCCGTCTCATTCGGGTTGAAATAATCTTACAAGGGACGTAAAATTGAATAAAAAAGAAGAAGAAAGATCTACTTGATCAGAAACTTTCAATATGAAGTTTAACCTTAATGATCAGTCACCGTTCACGATTAATTAAATGCTTATCATAATTGTTTACGAAGCACTTTCGAAATATTTTTTTGGATTTAACGCTTGCTATATTTTTAAATCCGCAACTGTGATATTTTTATGAACGTGTACATGTACGAGCTTGTTGGGAGCAAAAAAGTCATAATTAACCCTTTCCCAAATGGCAAAATTTTCGGGTGGTCCATTTTGAGAAATTCTGCAGACGATAAAATAAATGATATCAAATGCAGAAAATGTGCATTGTATTGCATAGAAAATAATGAGAGAAACGGAAATAAATGCTAATTATCAGCATTTTCTTCTTTTGTCTCAATGCTTTTCCAATTGAGTTTCTAATAGACACGTCAAAACCAGGTCTTTTAGGGTTTTAATCCTAGAATTTAAAGATTGAAAACAAAGACATGGACAATTTATCTGTTAATATGCAGCTGATATTCGCATATCTCTTTATAAAACATGTAAACATGGTTAACTAATGTCTTTACCGTCGAAAGTGCTCATCCACAAGCCTTTCAGTTTTAGTAAGCCAAAATAAGCCATAATTGGTCTTAAACAAAACATCTATTGACTCTAAACGATATAAAATTGGTTTTAACAAGGATGCAGCCAATTTTCCTTAAAAAAGACCGGAATTTGTTTTTTATTATCCGTGTCGGTTGTATCGATGGGTCCGAGTTTGTTTTACCTGCTGGAGAATTTGCACCGTGGTATGTTGCACCATAGCAACTGACAGTACCCAATTTCAAATAGTTCTTGTTCTTTTTCTGTACTGTTTTATGGGTTCTAGTAAAGAAAACACTTGAAGCGATCCCAGATCCTCCGTGAAACATCAATTTTACAATGATTATGTGCTTTGATAATAATTTACAGACATTCTTACCAAGATTTTTCTCTTTTCGTGCATCAAAGTCAGATTCAGTAGCATATATTTCTCTTACTAACAGATTTTATGAGACAGGATTTTAGGTAAACATTGGCAAAGTTATGTACGTTTTCATCGTATGTAACACAAAAATCAACTCAGCCGATATTCGTTGTAATTAAAGATAATAAATACTCACTCTTTTTCCCGCCGTTTAAAATAAAATTGTTTACATCCGCGTTTGGAAGACCAATCCGTGTATTTTGTATCTGGATGAACGGTGTGAACACGCCAGTGAGTGTTTGATATCATATATCAATTATATGTATGACGAAACTCAAATTGATATGCTATGTTGTGAATGGCAAATAACCAGAAGATGTTTCTGATTCGAAAACAATGTATTATCTCCCAAAATTATATAAATTTTAGTGACTTAGGCTATCTACCCTTGAATCATTAAAAAAAAGTTTTCACAAAATTTCGAAGGTAAATATTCTACTATTTAATTGTATATTACTGAGCGAAACCATAATTGACCATTTTCTACCTTTTCAATATCTTGAAAATAACCAGATTCGTTGTTGGGAACAGTAGAGGTATCATCGGGTGTCTTTTTGGCTCGCTCACTCTCGTCATCAATTAAAGTGGGCATTGGCAAAGCTGCCCGGGCACCTTGTTGGACAATCGGGTGACTTTCCGATACGTGCTGGAATAAGTCATTGTACTGATTAAATTCTCTGTCACAATGACGACATGTAAACATTCTATTTCGCACCGGTGCCGATGACTGCCCATGCACACAGTGTCTATGTCTCTTTAAATTATCCTTTCGATTAAAAGTTTTACTGCAGTATCCGCAGGTAAAATTTGTGAGAACTTCTTTCTTTTTTTTATTTTCAATGCCATGAACCTTTTTCTTATGAATGTTTAAATTTTCGTTTCGCGTAAAAGATTTTTCACAAAGATTACATTTTACTTTGAATAGATGACTCTTCACATGCTGTCTTAACGTCAGTATATTTTTACACTCTTTCGAACATGTATCACATTTTAATCCCATATTTTTTAAGTCGCTGAGCGCTCGCGCTGCGACTTACTGTTGCCGTACGGGGTTTTCTGGACAGGTCAAATAAGGTCAAAGACGGACCTCTTAACTTCTTCTGTATTTCTGTTTTGAGACAAAGTAGATCTCTGATTTCTTGTCCACACTTTGATATAATATTGAAATTCGACTTTCTACAATTTCTAAACTGACATGCCAAATAATCATTGTTGAACGAGGAAATTATACGTTTTATGTAGAACTATTTTTTTGGCGGAGAAAATAGGTCACGCGCAATAATTCCGTTTTCTGAGGTATATTGGTCTAAGGGAAATAATCAGGTTTAAATTAGACAGTTTTCATGAAAGAGTTACTTCCCTTAGATAGTGCAATAGACATAGACTTTATGACTCGGCGACAATAAACATACGACAACGACGGAATACTCATTTGCTTGATTCTTTTTATAATAAATTCCATTTTAACAAGGTGTCTTGCTTGATATGCATCGTTCTGCCATTTCAAGCGTGTAATCTCGCAATCAATATGCCCTAAATTAACACACGACATAATTGTACACAACAAGCAGTCGTCACTTTTCTTCGAAAACCTCGTAACTGCATATTGTTTTAATCTGCAATTACTTGGTGATGACAATAGCTTAAAAAATCGTGTGGTCAAATTTGCCGAAAATTCGAAAAACTGTGCGGCTGAAAGTGATTTCGGCATCAGTGAAAAGCTAGTGAGAGACTGGCGAAAAAACAAGACAAAGATCTGTGATGGTCCAAAATTGCAGAAATGGAGGGTTATTCGGATCAGTCCCTATGAGCCACAGAAAAATGATCAGAATGATTGGATTTTGGAGTTACGGGCAAGTGGCTATGTTGTAAGTAGGGTCGGGATTCGCGTCAAGGCCCTTCAACTCGACAAGGACCAAAATACAAAATCCAGGGCGAGTTCAAAGCTTCTTCTGGGTAGTGTTGCAGGTTCATGAATATTTTAGTCAATACCGGGAAGACCAGAAAAAAAAACATTTTATTACACACCTGGCCAGCTTATCAATGGGAAAACCTACGGGACCACATCAAAGAAACGAGACTTAACTACTCGGCTGGTTCTGTGATGTTGACGATCCCGAAATATGCAAGATGTGCATATCCGACGATTACGTTAAACAAAGAGTTTTCCGTCGCCGGATTTACGGAAATGAAATTGTTGATTTGCAGGGTTGAATCTTGCGACCGGTAGGCGATCATAGACGGCACAAAAGCAGCTTTGCAAGTCACGGGCATTTTGTATGATCATACGGTTCCCCCGAAAGATCGCAGCTAAAACCTTACCTTCGTTTCAGATCAGAATAAATATTTCAGCCCACACGTTTTGATTCTTGTGTATGTATGGATAATCGTTAGACCCAAAGTGTAATTCATGGATATTTACATTCA
Organism: Fragum sueziense; assembly: GCA_963680895.1. Taxonomy (NCBI): domain Eukaryota; kingdom Metazoa; phylum Mollusca; class Bivalvia; order Cardiida; family Cardiidae; genus Fragum; species Fragum sueziense. The sequence continues at coordinate 41,418 of CAVMGG010000324.1, forward strand.
TGTTCAATTTTCGTCATTTTGTTTACCCCAAAACAGAAATATTTTTAGACTACTCCATTTTGAAAGCTGTTGCATGCATACGACATAACTTCTTAAAAAACGATTGAATTACATCATGGAAAGTATCTCGGGGGAACGGAGAAATGGCTAGTCATCGACAATTTCTTCTTTTCAATGTTTTCCAATCTTTTTGTTCCCATGATTGTCGTCGAAATCAAGTCTTGTTTGTGAAAGGATTTAAGAGAGAGGTTAAATAGACGAACGTCGGCAAGTATTACTCTCCAAAGCCGATGTCTATTGATTAAGATCATCAAAATACATTACTAATTACATATCATTTCATAAGAGGTAATGTTCTTTGTTTTAAGAGAGTAGCAAGTATAAGCACGAGTCATGTAGATCTACATCTGCAAGAAATTTTCTTTTCACTAAATAGTCTACCCTTTGAATTTCTTTCTTCTTTTGAAAACTCTTTATGAAATTAAACTGTCTCTTAAATCTATCTACTCTAAAATTTAAAAATGTAGAGGTCAACACTCTAATAAATATTCACTAAAGGGTGACCGATTAAGGGAGAGACTCGGGGTAAAGCTTCTTTTCTGACGATTGCCCTTTAAGTTCTAGATCTTTTAAGAAGCAATGCTTGTAAATACAGATTGGTTGAAAAAGAGAATTGTCCCCGCCCATCCATTGACTTACTAGTTGATTGACATGCTTCTCATATGAATAAGCACGTGATACAGTGGGATCCCTTTTGTTAAAAAAACAATATGACGTCTTGATGACGTAGCGTCTACTCAATCTGGGCTGGAATAGTGACTTCAAAAACACCGCCAACATCTGCTCAGTTATTTCGGAAACTGTTTCAAAATATGTTAGTTGGATTATTACCGGTGAATTTTTGGTTTGGATAATAGACTAACAGGTATCATTTTCTTCGTATCATTATGACGTTATCGCTTGCCGACCAAAAACAAAATAACCTACTAAACCTATATGTATAATTTTCTACGTTACATCATAAAATCTGAATGAATTACCATTCAAATTAAATTGTCGAGCGTCCGTCGATTCAGTCGACGTTTCGGCGATTAAATTTCTTATCATTAATCACCGAATAATCAACGTGAAATAAAATAGTTTTTGTGAAGAGAGGGGAAATTAATTCGTGAATAAACCATTATTAGAGGCTCAAATTATCGATTAATCACGACTTTAGGCTTGCCGCAATAGGAGTAAAGCAAACAGGTGTAAAACACATTTTCTTGTATACGTTTTTAAATGCCAACATATTTTATCAGAAGTAAATCCGATAAGAACATAGTCCATGTCAAAAATTTGGTATAAAAGTATCAACAAGAATTGTTTTGATATTTTTTCTTCCAACAGAAATTCCATGTCTCAGTAGAATAAAATGGGTGGGTAGTCTAGTCCGCTTCAAAATTAAATTAAACTTTATTTGAAAGTGATTTCGACATAAAACTAAGATGGATTGACAGAAAAATGGTTTAACCTGTTGTCATTTAACATTCTCACTACATTCAACAGCTTTATTTTGAAGTTTGACTTTGCTAAACTTGCTGGAATGAATCATTCCAGTACCTGCTCCATTGCAACTCAAGGGCGGATCCAGGAATTTTTTCCAGGGGGGGGGGGGTCCAAGCCAAAGATTTTTTTTCCAGTGGGGGTCCAAGCCCAAATTATGGCTTAAATGTAGTAAATATGTAACGTTACAATAGAATTATACAGTCAAAATTTAATTTTCGGTCAATTCCAGGGGGGGGGGGGGGTCCGGACCCCCCCCTCTAGATCCGCCCATGCAACAAATAGGAAGGAATTTTATCCGAAACCCAGATCAATATTCAAAATGGTATCGGTTACATTATTGCAACTACCGTGAAATATGTGCATATTTTGAAATTTTTGCCATGTCATACCACGGGCGGATCGAGAGGGGGTCGGTGGGGGTGTGTTTTGGACCTCCCTCCTGGAATTATCCGAAAATTAATTTAAAGCTGTATAACTTTAATGTAACGTTACACATTTTACACATTTTATGCCATCATTTAGGCTCGGAAAAAAATCCTTGAGTCACCATTGCATACTAGAACGTATAAGTTCTTATTTCGAAATTGAAAAAAAAAATGATGTAAAAAAGTGCATCATATTGAGTTATAATTTTAAACTGAGTGATAAATGATTTGGAAAACTTTCATCAAAAGATGGTAGTATTTATAGTGTCATGAACGCCTTCCTGAGGGGTTTGAAAACGCTATTTCTCAAGAGCTCCCGGGGGGGGGGGGGCTCTGGCCCCGTGGACCCCTGGCCAGGGCGTTTCCATAGACCCATCGGGGGCCCTGTGGTCCATGGCCCCCCCAGCTGTAAAATTCAGTATTTTGAAAGTATCTTACTTTCAACCAGGGAGGACAAGTGTGATTTTGAGGGGTTTTAGTTAAGTGAGGAATGCGTTATGAAGTACACAGGTTAAAGACGCGGTGATTGGTCAGTGGGCTATAGCCCCCACCTACCCCCCCCCCTTTGAAAATTATAGATATGGGATGTCAGAATCACCTAAAATTATTTTTTTATCAAATATAATCCAAAATAATAAAAATATTTTTTTCTCATTTTTTTCTATCACTTTCTTTTAGAATATTGATAGAAAATGAGAAAAAAATCAAATTATATTATTTTCGATTATATTTGATGAAGAAAAATAATTTTAGGTGATTCTGAGGTCCCATATTAAATTTTCTAAGGTGGAGGGGGGTAGGGGGGGGGGCTATAGCCCACCGACCAATCACCGCGTCTTTAACCTGTGATGAAGTATAGATCTATTTTATTCAATGAATTTCTGTGACATCTTCTGAAATTGGGAAATCTGAATAGAACAAAATGGGTAAATATTTCATTTAAAACATCGTTCTTACCCAGAATTTTATTTAGTTTAGTATCAAATCCAGTCAATTTACGGGACATGCAGCCAAAACATCGCAACTACAGATTAAAGGGGGACCTGCTAGGCTGTCGAAAATGCAAATGGCACAAAAATTACAAACCAGATATAAACGTATGAAATTACCAACCTGAAGGGGTCCATTGTTAGCACTCATTGAGCTTTATCAAGTATAAAAATCCAAGTCAATGAATAACGTGCAGATCCGCATTCTATTGTCCTTTGTTTTTGTTTTGTAACGGTTACACATGCCCAACCTTCAAAAAGCAATTACGTCAGAGGTACGTCATCTGTGCTCAGCGAGATTCAACACACCGTACAACCGGCTGCGTCGTCAACGAAGACAGATTCGGCATCTGATGTCAGGTGCATGGTAGGTCAAATTAATTTACTTTTATGAATAAATGAAAGGATCTTTGGTATTCTATAGTTGATAAATACGCATATAAATGTTCAGTGCTAACTGCTTCTACAAAATAAACCTTTCCACGCATCCCTCGCAAATAAGGTCACAGTCATCGACGCAGCCGGTTGTACAGTGTATTAATACTGCTGGGGATGTGTCTCGTTGACCTTGATCTTGTCTCGTTTCGAAGTAAAAATAGAATCTGTAAACACGCTTGTAAAGGATTGATCTATAGCAAAGGAAAGATGGATATTCGCCGTGATTGAGGTTTTTATGCATTGCAAATTGTTTTTCCATGTACAAATATGAGTTCCCGAATAGTTCAGAAGCATAAAAACCTAGCATGGGCCCCTTTCAGAAATCTGTCGTTACGACGTTTTTACTCCCAATCACTAAACACCCCAAAATTACCTACAAATTGGACCAATCTAACATTTTGAAAATAGATCTAGCTTCCACTGCTTTTCATATGTAGCATTCATTTTAACGATATAATTATCTATGGATTTGCTGTAGCCTATGGTATTATGAATTTGTATATAGATATGGATGAAAAATAAAGCTGTGTTTCTCTGTAAATATTCTATAACTTGTTTTGTTCTTTCATTTTATTATTTTTTTTTTCAATTTGTTTCTATAGAATGTGATCTAATCACGAGTTCGGTCATCGTTTATAAACTTTATCGTCATTTTGACAAAATATATTTTGCGTATTTAAAATGGAGATCTAGGTCTTGTTTACATCGCATAAAACTAAGAATTGATACTCTGTCAATCATATTTTTGGGTTTTTGCCCTTTGTTCATTTTCATATTTAATTGTTTGTCAAGAGCATTACTAAAAATTATGCGAGGTAGATTCGTGCAACTTCATAGGTGGATGGTGTCATTATGTAAAAGTGTATTGTACAAAAATATAACTCTGCTGATAATGTTCGTGGAGTTATTGCCAATTTTCCCTTTTCATTCTTGATGTAAATTAATTCTACAATTGCACTACTTCAATTGTTAAAGGTTTACCCTTGTGGGGGCATACATACATTTCATTCAATACTTCAAAGCATTCTCTGATAGGATAATGAAAAGCAAATCTTGTTTTACAAATAATTCTGTTGTAGCGACTTTCAGGCCCTTCAGGGCTTTGATTTTTCTTTTCACCACAATCGTCCATATCGATGCGTTAGATTTTTGCGTTTCTATGTCAAAGTGAACATCCCTTTAAGGGAGAATGCTCCAGTTTCTTAAATTTTTTCCCAATAATAGAATTTATTTATATTTTGTATGTTGCAATTACATGTTATTACCAATTGAAAAATAAAATAAAAATGGATGGTCAGCGATCTCGTTTGAATATTATAGGCATTGGCATCACATACACCTACATCGAAAAAATGCACAATTTCTTGCACCTGTCCAAAGTCACTAAAATGCTAATAAAATGCTGTATATTCATCGTTTAGTACCGAAAACGGATTTAAAGTAACGTCTTACATTTAATAAGAACAGAAACCCTAAAATATGTGCTATTATAAACGCGTAAATGTATAAAACAGCATGCTCCCGTGTTCAGTTAGATCAAAGAAGCTGAAGTGTTTTATGTCAAAATTTGCATATTTTTGGGAATATTTCAAGTTCTACATAATAGAATTTGATAAAACTCCCTCGTTGTATTAAGCAACATGTCCTGGTAATAATACAAAAAGAAAATGTATAGGTCAGCGCACTTATTAGTGAATTACAGCATATTTTATCTACTACATATGAATAAAATGACGCAAAACAGTGGTAACTGCATACACACTTACGACTGTCTTGCTCTAAATAATCGATTTCCATCTTGGGGAAATCAGTTTCGCATAATAAATACTTTTTTACCGTCGCAAATGGTAAATTGTAATGATGTGTTATATTATTGAAAATATGGTTGAGAAACATATTGGTACGAAACATTACATTTACTACCGTAATGACCGAGTGTTCCGAAAAACTGGAGCATTCCCCCTTAAGAACTAGTTTTCTCTAAAGGCGCAAATGGACAGTTCACACGATGTCAAAGATAAACCCTTTCCCCACCCACCCACTTTTTCTTTATCTCGAACCTGAGAAATAAACAAAATGGTCGCGAAAGAACCAAAACACAATATACCTTTTACACAATCTAATTAATCCATTTCATCCTTGACTCTTTCTTCCTCAATGAAACTGTCTTTCGTCTTTTCCACGTCGATTTTACCTATATTTCTCTTGCGAATGGCCATTTTTCATCAAAATGCATTTCTGAGACAGGTTTGGAGACGTATAAACCAGTTTTTTCCAATATATTGAAAAGGTAGAAAACTGCAAATTATGATTTCGCTCTATAATGTACAATAAAATAGAATATTTACCTTCTAAATTTTGTGAAAACTTTTTTTAGTGATTCAGGGGTAGATAAGTCACTCAAATTTATATCATAAGGGGAGAAAATATATTGTTTTCAAGTCAAAAACATCTACTGATTATTTGCCATTCACAACATAGCATATCAATTTGAGTTTCGTCATAGGCCTACATATAATTGATATATCCAGATATCAAACACTCACTCGCATGCTATTAGCATTGCAGCTAAATTATGATTAAAATGCTCCATAACTTTTAGAAAGTAAAGTTTTTTTATTCTTACTTTTAATATTTCCCGAACATCTTCATTTTCACAATATAAAGTCATAAACTTAAAGAATTCTGGCAGGGCATATTCAAATATCTGAAATCCCATAAACATATGGTATGATATGCTCGTCGAAGTTTAGCTATAAAAGTCCCGTATTTTAGATTATGATAAGAATTTCCGTGCCAGAATTTTATCATTATATCGTAATCTGTGGCTTTTGAACTTTATTCGTACTTATTGTGATAAGAATTTCGAAAAAGAGAACGAATAAACTTACGTATCCATCCATCATTGTTCAAGCTGTTCCAAAGTCTATTTTACAGACGACAGCGATTTGGCACAGTATTCCATGAACCACCAGTTCCAAGTCGAGTTATTGAAAAATGCACATGCATCGCCAAATCGCCAAGAATCCTTATTTTTGTCATTTCTATTATTACCGAAAACTCAAAATCTATCCTCTGTTGTAACTTGTAGTTCTTATTCGAGACTCTTAAACATGCACGCGCATCGCTAAACAATCATATTTTTTGTCTTCATATTCATTTCAGTTTTGATATAAATTCAGCTATATGGAATTATCACTTTTATATTGACTCCATTCCCTTTGCAATATTCATTCCAATAGTTTATGTCATGTATCAATATTGTTACAGTTCATGCTCTCTGTCTGTTTTCTCGATAGATGAATTTAACCCTTTCCCAAACAAGACCTAGTTTTGACGTCCTTAATAGAAAATGCTTGGGAAAACATTGAGACAAAAGAAGAAACTGCTGATAAATAGCAGTTTCTCCTTTTGTCTCATTTTTTATTATTTGTTATTTTCTACACAAATTCTATCTTTAACAACACCATCATTGTCATCTGCAGCAGCTTTTGAATAGGACCACCCCCAAAAATTGTCGTTTGGTAAAGGGTAAAAGGCGATGGCTGAAAAAATGGCCCTCAAGAAATTTGAGACCAACATGGATCGCTGTTGTTTTCCTTCAGTTTATCCATTAATCATAAAAGTAACTGCCAGAGAGCAGATTTGATCTTGATCAAACTGCAGCTCGGTTCAGGTTTATCCGGGATCATGGTGTTTTCAAGTATCAAAAGGACCACTTTTCAAGATCCCACCCACATTTATTCAATACAAATGTTCACCTATTCCAGAGTCCTCAATATTATAACCGAATTTAGAAACAGAATGCCAGTTTATTGACAATATCCTGCTATTTCAAGTTTCTATTTGTAACTTTTTATTGGGTACCCGTAAAGCTAAATTGGTATTGTTTTATTTTCCACTAATGAAATGTTTAAACAACTAATTCGTGCTTTCAGACTCGAGTACTTGTGCAAGCTTGGTGCTTTTAAATCCTTTCCCAAACGACATACCTTAAGGGCGGTCCAATTTGAAAGTTGCTGCAAACGACTTAATGGGTGATGATAAAATATGATTTGAGTGCAAAATAGCCAGGAGAAGATTGAGACAAAAGGAGGAAATGCTGATCATCAGCATTTTCTACTTTGGCTCAATGTTTTCCAAAGCCCTTTCTACTAGGAAGACAAAAACAAGGTCTTGTTTGGGAAAGGGTTAAAACCTTCATAGAGCCAATGGCTCGTGGGGGTGAATACGTTGATCTCTTACCCAGAAGACTCTACCATTAGACCGGTCCGAAATGAAAGGAGTTGCAGCAGACAAAACAAAGTAAGACGAAGATATACATTATGAAGCCATAACGATAAAAAAAACCTTTGAATGTAATGGAAACAAAATTGTTTTCCTATATCCGCCAATGTTTTCCTCTTCTCACTATGGAGATGAAAATCGACATAATTTGGGAAAGGGTTAGATGAATGGGGTGGAATTGATTTTATATCGATTGGAATCAAACGAAGATAAAGGCAATCTGAAAACGTGCGGATA
>CAVMGG010000326.1:0-95274 GCA_963680895.1 Fragum sueziense
GGGTTGAAATAATCTTAAAAGGGACGTAAAATTGAATAAAAAAGAAGAAGAAAGATCTACTTGATCAGAAACTTTAAATATGAAGTTTAACCTAAATGATCAGTCACCGTCACGATTAATTTTAAAAATGCTTATCATAATTGTTTACGAAGCACTTTCGAATTAATTTTTTGGATTTAACGCTTGCTATATCAGTTGTTTTGGGGGAAATTTTCAGAAATTTTAGATTGACATGTTTAAACAGATACTAATTTGACTTATGCTTGTCATTGGTGAGCTTACAATCATATTTTCAAGGGCGAATTCGATCTTGTTTCTCAAGTGCGCAGACTTGCCGGACAGCACTGTATTGGTTTTTGTTATTTTTGCGTGCAGGATCAACAGTCAATGTAAGTCCTTATTTTCACTACCAAAGTCTTCCAGAGGCATGGTAACTAGTTCTTGAATCTACGCAATTTGTGTTCCTTTCTATTCATAGTTCAGCGGCGTAGGAAGGTTTATTATATAGGGGGGGGGGGCAAACATTCATGTAAATGTAAATATGGGTGTATTATGGGGGCCATGGGGGGGCAGACCCCTTTTCTAAATTACAAGAGGGCCAAGATGGCCCTGCATCGCTCACCTGAGAGGACTTTGAAACAAACAGCTTGCAAACTTCAAACTCGCATGACCAACTTTTTACATTTTACATGACCTAGACATCATCAAGATAAACATTCAAAACAATTTTCACAATGATGAGTAAATATTTTGGTTCTTAGAGCAAAAAAGAAGATTTGACCTTTTGACTTAACATTAGCCACTTTCTACATGACCCATTTATCATCCAGATAAGCATTCTGAACTATTTTCACAATGATGAATAAATATTTTGATTTTTTTTGGGCAAAAACAAAATTTGACCTAGGTTTTGACCGCCAATGACCCACTTTATACATGCCCCAGATATTGTGAAAATAAACATTCTGAACAATTTTGACAATGACAAAGTAAATATATTGGTTCTTAGAGCAAAAACAACATTTGACCTAGTGACCTAGTTTTAGACCTCCCATGACCCACTTTTCACATCACCAATATATCATCAGGATAAACATTCTAGAAATCTTCACAATGATAAAGTAAATATTTTTGGTTCTTAGAGCAAAATCAAAATTTGACCTAGTGACCTAGTTTTTGACTTCACACAGCCCCCTTTTAACATTGACCAGATATCATCAAGATAAATATTCTGAACAATTTTCACAACGATAAAGTAAATATTTTGGTTCCTAGAGCAAAATCAAGATTTGACCTAGTGACCTAACTTTAGACCTCGCATGACCCACTTTTCACATCACCAAGATATCATCAGGATAAACATTCTGAACAATTTTCACAATAATAAAGTAAATATTTTGGTTCTTAGAGCAAAATCAAAATTTGACCTGGTGACCTAGTTTTTAACCTCAAATGACCTGCTATTCATATCACCATGATAAACATTCTGAATTTTCACAATGATTGAGTAAATATTTAGGTTCTTAGAGCAAAAACAACATTTGACCTAATGACCTAGTTTCTGACCTCACATGACCCACTTTTAAAATGACCCAGATTTCGCCAAGATAAACATTCTGAACAATTTTCACAGTGATAAAGTAAATATTTTGGTTCTTAGAGCATAAACAAAATTTGACCTAGTGACCTAGTTTCTGACCTCACATGACCCAATTTTAAAATGACCTAAATTTCGTCAAAGATAAACATTCTGAACAGTTTTCACAACGATAAAGTAAATATTTTGGTTCCTAGAGCAAACACAAGATTTGACCTAGTGACCTAATTTTAGACCTCGCATGACCCACTTTTCACATCACCAAGATATCATCAGGATAAACATTCTGAACAATTTTCACAATGATAAAGTAAATATTTTGGTTCTTAGAGCAAAATCAAAATTTTACCTGATGACCTAGTTTTTAACCTCGAATGACCTGCTATTCATTTCACCATGATAAACATTCTGAACAATTTTCACAATAATAAAGTAAATATTTTGGTTCTTAGAGCAAAAACAACATTTGACCTATTGACCTAGTTTCTGACCTCCCATGACCCACTTTTAAAATGACCCAGATTTCGTCAAGATAAACATTCTGAACAATTTTTACAGTAATAAAGTAAATATTTTGGTTCTTAGAGCATAAACAAAATTTGACCTAGTGACCTAGTTTCTGACCTCACATGACCCACTTTTAAAATGACCTAAATTGTCAAGATAAACATTCTGAACAATTTTCACAATGTTAAAGTAAATGTTTTGGTTCTAAGAGCAAAAACAAAAATTTGACCTAGTGACCTAGTGTCTGACCTCACATGAACCCACTTTTCACATCACCAAGAAATCTTCAGGATAAACATTCTGGAAACTTTCACAATGATAAAGTAAATATTTTGGTTCCTAGAGCAAAATCAAAAATTGACCTAGTGACCTAGTTTTTTAACCTCGAATGACCTGCTATTCATATCACCAAGATATCATCAAGATAAAAATTCTGAATTTTCACATTGATTGAGTAAATATTTTTGTTCTTAGAAGAAAAACTAAATTTGACCTAGTGACCTAGTTTCTGACCTCACATGACCCACTTTTAAAATGACTCAGAGTTCGTCAAGATAAACATTCTGAACAATTTCACAATGATTGAGTAAATATTTTGGTTCTTAGAGGAAAAACAAAATTTGACCTAGTGACCTAGTTTCTGACCTCACATGACCCACTTTTAAAATGACCAAGATCTCGTCAGATAAACATTCTGAACAATTTTCACAATGTTTAAGTATATATTTCCGTTCTTAAAGCAAAATCAAGATTTGACCCAATGACCTAGTTTTTGACCTTACATGACCCACACTTTGTACATAATTTAGATATCAAGATAAGTATTTAGGATAGTTTTGACAAAGTTTTGGGGCAAAATTGACATCTCTAGAGCAAAAGGAAGGATCTGTAATATTTGACCTTGTGACATAGTTTTTGACCTTGCATGACCCTCCTTTGATCATGACACAGATATCATAACGATAAACATTTAGAACAATTTTGACAAAGTTTGGACCAAAATTGCCACTTCCAGAGCAAAAGGTAGGATTTCACAAGATCTGACCTCATGACCTAGTTAATGACCTGGAATGACCCACTTCTTGACATAGCCTAGATATCATCAAGATAAACATTCGGGACAATTTTGATAAAGTGTGTGCCAAAATTGGCACTTATAGAGTAAAAAGATGGATTTTACAATATTTGACCTAGTGACCTAGTTTTTGACATGGCTTGACCTATTTTTTATCATGACCTAGATATCATCAAGACAAATATTCTGATCAATTTTCACAAAAATTGAGCAACAAATGTGGCCCCTAGAGCAAAAAGAAGATTTGACCTAGTGACCTACTTTTTGACCCCATTATGGCCCCGATTCAAATTCTTTGAAGTATTTTGAAAAAGCATGAAAGTTGACGGATGGACAGATAGACAGATGGACAGTTAGACAGATAGACAGACGCCGGACAACAGACCGATCACAATATCTCACCTCGAGCACTTTGTGCTCAGGTGAGCTAATAAGGGGGGCCAGCCCCCCCCCCCCCCCCCCCCCACCTGGCACCCCTCTTTCTAAACCTATGTAGTTTGTTTTACATGCTGTCGTAGAGGGCCTTTCATAAAGACTTTCACTTCAACCCACACTAAAGAGTAAAAGAGACAATCATGACAAATATTCTTGGCAATATCTTCATGAAAGAAATGCACCCATATACCGTATGTTTACATGTAATAATTGATAGACATACGTAATAGAGTTGGTGTTTGAATATCGAAGATGAAAACCTTTTGGAGCTCACTATCAAACTGCAATGAAACAAGATGATAATGAGGGTTTTAATCCTAGAATTTAAAGATTGAAAGCAAAGACACGGACAACTTATCTGTTAATATGCAGCTGATATTCGCCTATCTCTTTATAAAACATGTAAACATGGTTTACTAATGTCTTTACGGTCGAAAGTGCTCATCCACAAGCCTTTTAGTTTTAGTAAGCCAAAATAAGCAATAATTGGTCTTAAACCAAACATCTATTGACTCTAAACGACATTAAATTGGTTTTAACAAGGATGCAGCCAATTTTCCTTAGAAAAGACCGGAATTTGCTTTTTATTATCTGTGTCGGTTGTATCGATGGGTCCGAGTTTGTTTTACCTGCTGGAGAATTTGCACCGTGGTATGTTGCACCATAGCAACTGACAGTACCCAATTTCAAATAGTTCTTGTTCTTTTTCTGTACTTTTTTATGGGTTCTTGTAAAGAAAACACTTGAAGCGATCCCCGATCCTCCGTGAAACATCAATTTGACAATAATTATGTGTTTTAATAATGATTTACAGACATTCTTACCAAGATTTTTCTCTTTTCGTGCATCAAAGTCAGATTCAGTAGCATATATTTCTCTTACTAACAGATTTTATGAGACAGGATTTTAGGTAAACATTGGCAAAGTTATGTACGTTTTCATCGTATGTAACACAAAAATCAACTCAGCCGATATTTGTTGTAATTAAAGATAATAAATACTCACTCTTTTTTCCCGCCGTTCAAAATAAAATTGTTTACATCCGCGTTTGGAAGACCAATCCGTGTATTTTGTATCTGGATGAACGGTGTGACATAATTCATTTATAGTCCGCAGGACAAGGGTTAACCCTTTCCCAAACAAGACCTGGTTTTGACGTCCCTAATAGAAAAGGCTTGGGAAAACATTGAGGCAAAAGAAGAAACTGCTGATGATCAGCAGTTTCTCCTTTTGCCTCAATATTTTCTTGGCTACATTTTACACAAATGTTACCTTTATCAACATTAAGTTTGTTGTCTGCAGCAGCTTTCAAATTGAATGACCCTAAAATTTTGTTGTTTGGGAAAGGGTTAAACTTACCTCGACAATATACGAAGCACCCTTTTTCAATGGTTCATCATTTGCAACGTGGTATATCTCTTTGTTATAGCTTAAAGAAGTTCCCCTTGGTGTAATTTCTTCTTGAACATCAAAATATGTTTTCTTATTCTTCGCAGTCACAGGGTATATGTATATCTAGAAAATAAAAATATACCAGAGTGAACGAGAACTGTTAACGAGCATACAAATACCCCACTAGGTCCTTGTAACAGAAACCAGTATTGTGTAGATAAGAGCGCTCTTGATAAGAGCACAGAAACAGATTTCGTACAGAGTTAACTTGTGATTTAGACCTTTGACCTAAAAGACACTTCCTTAGGTCAAAAGCAAAAATTGTGTCCAAGATCTAAAGGTTCTTGAGTTTAGAACAAAAAAAGAAACAACAAGAGTTGTTAGCGGACAACATAGTTCACCTATACGAGAGCTTATCGAAAGAAAGGTGTCCAAGGTCAAAAGTCAAGGTCACTTTATCCTGGTCCCAAGGTCAATGTCATGGCACGAGGTATCCATATATGAAATATCAAGGCTTTATCTGTAATAGTGCATGAGATATAGGCCAGGTTTAAGATTTTTAAAAGTAGGTCAAACTCTAAGGTCAAGGTCACTAGGTCATGGTCCCAAATGAAAGGTCTTGGCAGGAGGTATCCATGTGTGGAATATCAAGGCTGTGTTTATAACAGTGACTGTGATATAGACCAGAGCCGCGTTCTTTAGGGAGAGATTTCTTGAGATTTCTTAAGATGTTTTAGGATAAAGCGCTCTTTTGAGCCAGATTTTAAGACGATCACTGGGAGCCGCCATTGCTAGATATACTTCTTTCGGAACCCCTTGGTAAATTCTATAGAATCTATATGGTAGAAAATTGACCAAGTTGTTCCGAATGCTCCATGATTCATAAACCGCGGAGTTCCGAATGCTCATACTTCATACAAATGACGTCATCATGACGTCATTTGTATGAAGTATGGAACATTCGGAACACCTTGCTTATAATCTCGGTATCAAAAACGCTGTATCAAAATCATCTTAAGAATTCTTAAAAAATCTTGCTCTAAAGAACGCGCCTCAGGTTAAAGTTTTGAAGACGTGACGCCGACGGTGAGGCGACGCTGACACTAGGGCTGTGATGTCAGCTCTCTGGACATAAAGTCCCGGCTCACTAAAAAGTCTCCTGGCAGACAGGGTGAACCCATATATGTGACCCATCATGCTAAAAGGGACCTTATCCGAACTCGAAAAATCCAAATTTTGACAAATTTGTCAGACTCAGCACAGGTCAACCAGATCACGTATGCGAAAAATTAACATATAGTAAGATAGGGAAAACATTCCAGATTTAGAAAATTGCATAAAAGTGAAAAGTGTCGGCCCTAGTCTGGCTGCACGGACTGCGCAGACTGACTAGGGTCGATATTTTTCACACATCTGATAAGGTCCCTTTTAGCGCGACGGGTCACATATATCTATCTCTACTTTGTACGTAGGAGTGTATTAAAATTGGTCAGTGAAACACAAAATGCAAGTTTTAAGCTGCATGGAATGGGACCAAAAATATTCCCAAAACACATGAAATATATAATGTTTCCGACCTCATTTCAATGAGTAAGTTATCTACGTCTGACATCGGAGCACCTAGCCATTTTTCAAAATAAAATTTTATACACAATGAATCTGTAACATCAATGAATTTAGACCAGTCAAAATTTTGGAGGTTAGGGAAAGGGTTAATCTATACTAACTTTGTATCTACATATAGGAGCTACAGATACAGTTGAGAACATCATGAAATTGACATTCATACCATTCCATTCCGATCAAAATCATTCCACTCCAGCATTCATTCATTCCGATCACAAAAACACTCAAAACGCTCATAAAACATTCACACCGCTCAATAAACGTCACTGGTTTAATTGGTTGTTATAAAAAGAAGGCATTTCATTGGCCGAAATATTATCGTGGGCGTTTTATTGATAAATCTTTATATCTATAATATTGGTAAATTTCCAATGTCAGGCTGCTACTATTTAAAGATCACGTTTGATTGGTTGAACGGTTATCGTGGGCGTGTTATCGATTTTTTAGATACACAAAATCATTCCAAACGCTCATTCCATTCATCCATTCATTCGCTCATAAAACATTCCCATTCCACTCAGAATGTCAATTCCATGATGTTCTCAACTGTAAGAGGGGTAAAGGCATTTTAACTTTGTTATTCCATTTCAAATGAGTACCCACTAAATAGGGTTTGAAGATTGCCTGGAAAAATTTCTGCATTTTTGAAAAGCCAATACCCCTCTAACCTGGATATATAGCTATACTTACTCTGTATCTTGTAATATCACCCCTATAGGTAAAAGGCTCCCCCCAATGTACTTTGATCCCATTGGAGTCTGGATTAGATCCTACGTAAAAATCTCTCGGCTTATCAGGCACTGTCCAAAGACAAAAATTTACAAGAGTTATAAACCGCCCGATCTGGATTCATGTTGGTCGTAAAAGTCATACAGGCAATATTTCAAACCCAAATTAAACTAATATGAAAGTACCGTAAGCAAAGCCTAAATATGGCCAAAAAACTGTCTGTGTCATTCCACAAACGATGTAAAACATGAATATTTCGATTAAGGGGAAATGCTCAAGTTTTTCGGAACACTCGGTCATTACGGTAGTAAATTAAATGTTTCGTACCAATATGTTTCGCTACCATATTTTCAATAATATAACACATTAATACACAATTTACCATTTTCGACGGTAAAAGTGTATTTATTATGCGAAACTGATTTTCTAAATTGGAAATGGATTATTTAGAGCAAGACAGTCGTAAGTGTGTATGCAGTTACCGCTGTTTTGCGTCATTTTATTCATGTGTAGCTGATAAAAATTGCTGTAATTCTCTAATAAGTGCGCTGACCTATACATTTTCTTATTGAATTATTACCAGGACATGTTGCTTAATACAATGAGTGGGTTTTATCAAATTCTATTATGTAGAACTTGAAATATTTCCAAAAATATGCAAATTTTGACATAAAACACTCCAGCTTCGTTGATCTAACCGAACACGTGAGCATGCCATTTTATACATTTACAGTTACGCATTTATAATAGCACAAATTTTGGGTTTTCTGTTCTTATGAAATGTAAGACGTTTTCGGGACTAAACGATGAATATACAGCGTTTTATTAGCATTTTAGTGACCTTGGACAGCTGCATGAAATTGTGCATTTTTTCAATGTAGGGGTATGTTATACGAATGCCTATAAAATTCAAACAAGATCGCCGACCATCCATTTTTATTTTATTTTTCAATTGGTAATAACATGTAATTTCAACATACAAAATATAAATAAATTCTATTATTGGGAAAAAAAATAGGAAACTGGAGCATTCCCCCTTAAGTCTTAACATTTTCATCTAGTGACTAAAGCTTTGGCAGGCACCATAGACTAAGATCAGTCTGCACAGATGTGCAGTCTGATCTTAGCCTAAACTGCCTGCTACCTACTCAGTTATTGTTGCAAGATATTGAGACAAATGGATCACATTGCAATTTGACTTGTTTTAAAGAAAAAAATTCTTTATATTTTTTTTTAGTAATATCTAGTTTTTTTCTGTAAAAAAATTACAGTCAGCAGGACATGTATTAACCCATTACCAGATGGCCAAATTTTGGACTGTTCAAAATTGAAAAGTGTTCCAGACAACAATTTCATGATGGTGAAATTTTGAAAATCTTTGAATTCAAGGTTAGAAAACATTGTGGATAATGAAGAAATTGCTTTCATAAGCAATTTCTTCATTTTCCACGATATTTTCTCAAGCATTTTTCTTGAGGGATGTCACAAAAAAGCCTCATTGTGTGGGAATGGGTTAATCCTGGAGATTCGTAAACTACTTACAGCCGTCAGCTGTGGTAACTTGAAGATGCCTGTATGCAAATTCACGATGGATTTGATAATTGCTCCTCTTTACACTGTATTTGGCATAAACCGCTATGCTCACATTATGTGCTGGATCCAGCCGTGTTAACTTTAATGACGTGGTTTTGCCATTTCGGCTTACATTTTTATAAACGTATGCAGATCTATATCCTTCAGAATAGCTGCAAAGAGAGAGTAATTTAACCCTTTCCCAAACGACAAAATTTTAGGGCGATCCACTTCAAAAACTGCCACAAATGATAAAATGGAAGTTATTTAAGACAAGAGGGCCATGATGGCCCTGGATCGCTCACCTGATAGAAGTTTGAGACATTCTCCATGCAGAACAAGACCCACCTTTTACATGACCTAGGTATCTCTAGGACAAGAACACGAAACTTAAGATGCGAGATTATGATCCAGCTGAAAACAGCATTCTTAATCTTTAATGATCAATATTTGTGGCTGTTAAAGTAAAAACCAAGTCAATAAAAAAACATCAATTTTGTCATAATCCAGGGCACATAACTGTGTTCTGATAAAGATAGTCTCATCAACCTTATGTACAAGTTGTTTTTTGATTGGTCAATATTTATTGCTGTTTTAGTGAAATTAAAAACGAAATCGGCAATTTTGTCACCATCAAAGGCACACAACTCTGGTTTTTCTAGTCTGATCAAAATGATATTATATAAGATCTCATGGTCACCAACATTGTGACCAAGTTGTGTCTTGATTGGTCAATATTTGTGTTTTTAGAGTGAAAATAAAGTCGAAAATAGCAATTTTGTGAAATTCAAGGGCACATAACTCTGGTTTTTCTGGTCCGATCCAGCTGAAAATTTATCTCCTGCAGCATCTTATGGTTACCAACATTGTTGCCAAGTTTTGTCTTGATTGGTCAATAAATGTAGATGTTAAAGTGTAAACAAAGTCGAAAACTGCAAATTTGTCAAATTCAAGGGCACATAACTCCAGACTTCCTACTTTGATGACACTGAAAATCGAACTCATTCATTATTGTATGGTTACCAACATTCTAGCCAAGTTTTGTCTTGATTGGTCAATATTTGTAGATGCTAGAGTGGTAACAAAGTCGAAACTAGCTATTTTTGATATTCAAGGGCGCATAACTCCGGACTTCCTGATCAGATCTGACCCAAAATCGAACTCATCCAAGAACTTATCTTCATACATGTTTGAGTAAGTTTGGTCTTGATTGGTCGATATTTGTAGATGCTAGAGTGGTAACAAAGTCAAAACTAGCGATTTTTGATATTCAAGGGCGCATAACTCTAGACTTCCTGATCCGATCTGACCCAAAATCGAACTCATCCAAGAACTTATCGTCATACATATTTTGACCAAGTTTGGTCTTGATTGGTCAATATTTGTAGATACTAGAGTGGTAACAAAGTCAAAACTAGCCATTTTTGATGTTCAAGGGCAAATAACTCTGGACTTCCTAGTCCGATCTGACTCAAAATCGAACTCATCCGAGAACTTATGGTCATACATGTTTTGACCAAGTTTGGTTAAGATTGGTCAATATTTGTGGGTGCTAGAGTGGTAACAACAAAATGTGAACAGACGGACGGACAGACAGACGGACGCCGACGCACTTTGTGCTCAGGTGAGCTTATAAGGTTTGTGTAAAATATGGCATAGAAAATATTGAGACAAAAGGAGAAACTGCTGGTTATCAGCAGTTTCTTCTTTTGTTTCAATGTTTTCCCAAGCCTTATCTTTTAGGGACGTCAAAACCAGGTCTTGTTTGGCAAAGGGTTAAACCTAGAGGGTAATCCAAGGACAAGATGTTGAGCAAACTGTCACTTCTTTTGAACCATTTTCCGAACTTAAGAAGATGTACAGTGCACTCCATGTATAACGAGTTCGGGTAATACGAGATACCGTCTATAACGAATACAGTACAAAGTCCCTGTCATTTCTCTTCTATTTTCCTTTTGTAATATATCAGCTAACGCGAGATTGGTTTGAGCGAAAAATCGGCTATAGCGTACATATTTCCTTAGTCTCGACTCTATTTTTCACACATATTAACGAGGTTTGATCACAAAGTGTGCTGTATGCAAGCATAATTTCCCTAGTGTCGTCTGTATTTTTCACACCTAATTTACTAGGTCCTAAAGCGTGTCATGGGCAATAACATTTCAAGGTAATTGTCGATCAATTATCGGATTAACACGTTCCGATCTACCTATTGTCATATCAACAAAGTGTTATTGCAAAACATCGTAACTCTAACTTTAATCCAGCTGGAGTTATGAGCGTTTGCTCTAACAGCGACATGTGTTATGGAATTTGGAAAATACAGGAGACACTACTAAAAACCGGAAAGTTTTTTCCTTAGAGTTGAACTTTTAAAAAAGTTAAAGTTTCTATTTAAAGTCTATTTTCACTTGCATGTTCAACCGACTTTACACTTTAACCCACGATCACTGAGTCTCAAGTCGGCTGTTAACAGTCGGCGCCTTCGGCAGCCACAGCTCTTTGACTTTCAACTCTCCCGTGTACCCATTTATACACCTGGGTGAAGAGGAGCAACGTGGGGTAAGTTTTTTGCTCAGAAAAATTCCCGTGGCGCTGGCGGGATTTGAACCCAGGATCCCTTTTAAACCATGAAAGAAGTAGAAAAGGATTAAAAAATACTTTTAATACAATGAAAAATCATAACGTTTTTCAAATAAAAAAAAATGTAATGTACATAAACATTTGTATTTTAACGCATATATAAACTGCACAGTGTAATGTTCCTTTATCAAGAGTTTTCTATCTTTATGCTCTCTAAAAAGGAGATTATAAATGCACCATAGTTCACTTCCGGTGAAAGCTAAAGTAGACATGGGCAAGTGGAAATTTTTCTTGCTTTCTGTTACAATTCGGCTTTAGCGAGACATGGCTATAACGAGACATTGAGCGATGTCCCGGCGATCTCGTTATACACAGAGTACACTGTATTTGTGAATCCCAAAATACAAAGAAATTGATAAACTGATACGAAACTGAAAGTCTTAAAATTATATGTCTTATTTAATACCGTATGACTGGTAATTTCTGCGGCAACGTAATTTTTGCGGAATTTTGCGGATACAATCAAACCGCAAAAATTAAATTCGCAAATAAAACATTGACTTAAATTTGTCATCTAAATGCTTCCTTTGATTTAAAAACTTCTATATGGGTTAAGTGTAATCTAAACCACACAGTTTACAGGTGTTAAAAATATTATTGTTACTTTGAGGATAGGTATGTTTTCTCAAGCATTTATCTTGTATGGTGTCAAAAACACAATTGAAGTAATTTAGAACAAGAGGGCCAGAATGGCCCTATATCGCTCACCTGAAAGAAGTTTAAGACACGCCCACTTTTTTTGATGAATCAAAAATTTGCAAACAAATTTTGAAAAGGGTCACTCAAGGAACATTGTTGCCAAATTTGTTTCAAATTGACCCTATGCTTGATTTTTAAAGAATTTTCTTATGATTTCTCTAAGTCTGATAAGCCACGCCCTGCCATGCCCACTTTTTTTGACCAATACAAAATTTGCCAACATATTTTGAAAAGGGTCATTCAAGGAACATTTCTGTAAAGTTTGCTTCAAATTGGGCCAATGGTTGATTTTTAAAGAATTTTCTTGGGATTTCTGTAAGTTCGATAAGCAATGCCCAATTTTTTCTGACAAATAAAAAGTTTGAGAAAAATTTTTGAAAAGAGTCACCCAAGGAACATTTCTGCCAAGTGTGGTTCAAATTGGGCCAATGGTTGATTTTTAAAGAATTTTCTTATGATTTCTCCAAGTCCTGTAAATGCTGACCTGCCACGCCCATAATTTTGGATGAATAAAAAATCCGCGAACAAATCTTAAGAAGGGTCACCCAAGGAACATTTCTGCCAAATTTCGTTTTAATTGGCCCTATGGTTAAGGAGAAGAAGATTTTTGAAGAATTTTTTAACAATTAGTCCGGTAGCCAAACAGCACTTTTTAACCGAACCTGGATTTGCAGTATATAGAAAATAAATTGACTGATTATGGTAGCCAACACCTCAAGAAACCAAAATCAGGTTGATGCCACCTTGTCACCCTTGGGCAACTCTCAGAATTCAAGATGGCGTCCAAGATGGCGGAATGCCATGCTACATGATAATATTCTGTTCAAACCAATGCATTTATGAAATAGAATAGCTTGTAACATGTTCGGAATTGTTCAAAGAGTATGTCCAAAGAATTCAAAGAGTGTTATTCGCAATATTTCATTGTAATTTACCCCATCCACCCCATTTTACATAGAAAGAAAATACGTTTTATGCAACACTCTTAAAATTTCCCGTAATCAATGTGATTAAATACCCTGATTTCATTTACGGATAAAAAATGAATATTTTAAATGACAAACCTGGCAAAATGGTGTCTGTTAGAATTCAAAATGGCGACCAAGATGGCGAGAGATTTAAGTGTTTTTATATCAAGTGATATGTTTAAACAACATCCAAAGTGTTTTAAAATGTCTTTCAAATGCTAATTACTTGTTTAATTGTATTCATATAAAGTGATAAAAGCGTCTAGTATATTAGTTGTATTGATTAGTTGTACTTCTACCAGAATCTAGGACTGTCGCAAGATCTTACCCCACCCACTACAATTAGAATGGAGAAAATCTAGAAATATACACATTTAATTTAATTGATTATGTCTTTATATACTGAGCAAAAAAAGTTTAGCACATTTTTTAACACATCATTTTTTCAGTTTATGATAATTAAATGAACATTGCTTTGCGCTGTTCAGTTGTCCCGATCGACAACCATTACGCATACAGTGCATGTGTAGAATGAACATTCAGTGTATTGGACAAAGTCCAGATAAGCAAAAGTCACGTGCGGCACGTGTGCAGTGGCATCGATAATGTCTAGCTTGTCCAAAAGCACATAATTACACAGATCTGTTAGCAGAATCAATTTAACTGTTACAAGTTCTTTGAAATTGATTATGGGAAGGCGAGAAATGATGACGTAAGTTCGACGTCAGAGAGCTCTTTGCATGCCCCAAGCAGGTATGTCTGTTAGAGATGTCGCTTTGCATTTCAATTGTCTCCAATTGACAATTACGCGCCTACGTCACTTGGTTTATGCAACTTTAGCCACCAACGACCGACCTAAATCTTGTAGACCGTGTAAAACGACGTTCAGAGAGGATCGTTTCACAGCGACGTCTTGACGACGTTTCGAATTCCTGTCTAGTAAGAATTTAGTGCTACTCCTCCAGGACGTCACAAGGTATACCGTAAGTGACCAGACTGTCCGGAACAGGTTCCACACAACTTGCATCAGGGACCTCCGATCTTACGCCAATGACGTTAAGCATCGACAGGCAAGGCATCAGTGGGTATTGACACATCGATATTGATTCAGGAGACATTGGACTGATGTCCGGACGAATCTCATTTTATGTGTCATTAACTGACGGCAGGACTTGTGGTTGGAGAAAATGCGTAAGGCTTTGTACCAATAACGTCATCATTGAGACTGTTACGTCGAGTGCAGCGTCATTTTTAGGCAGGAATAGATGAAAACAGTTAAACAGACCTCATTTCAGTTAATGGCAACCAAACAGTGCAAGGGTACTGCAATGAAATTATCCAACCTGTCACAGGACCGTCTTACATCGACACAACGTTGTGATATTTCAATAAGATAATCACCGCCCACTTACTCCAAGGAACATACAGCATGATCTAGGCCTGAACTGCTTAATCACCAGCAAAAGAACACACAATGAACATTGTTGGACGTCGGGCTAGAGAAGGTGATGACGTCTGTAACGTCATTGGCGATGAGCGTCATCTGCAGTATGCATGGGCAAAATTCCTTTCTCTGTGGTCAGGAAGCTTCTCTGCGACACGGGAAGACATTGAATGGCGGTCCTAGCTGCTTATGCTGGACATTCGCGTCATTGAAATTTGCTTGACTTTCGATATCTGACCCCTGTGTACTTTAACGTAAGATACCTAACTAACGCTTAAGAATTTTGAAGCAAAATTTTCAGGAAGCGCTAGAAAATTGAATTTTCAAACACATTAGAGTTTTATTTTTATGGATTTTGGAATAGTTTTTGACTAGGAAAGGACATTTTCCAAGTGTGCTAAACTTTTTGTGCACAGTATATTTGCAGTTAAAACTCTTAAAAGGAAAGTACAATATAAACTATTAGGTCCAATTGATTGATTGGTTGATTTATTGATTGGGGTTGAACGCTTCTTTAAACTTATATCGTCTGATCGCTAAAGGTTAGCACCTAACCGTGAACTTCTGTCGTTTTTCATACCTGTACTATCACAGCACCCTTACCCAGGCTCCAATAGGTTAACAATTATCAAACAGTTGGTGGGAGACAATTTTATCAAGAAGGATATCTGTCGAGACTGGGAATTGACCTCGGGACCTCATGGATGGGAATCCAATTTTTATTCAAAATGACGTCCAAAATGGCGGCTTTTTGTGAATAATATTACATGTATTTATAATCATAAAATACTATTTTCACATTTTTACTGAAAATTGAATTCAATTTATATGTATAGTATACAGTATACAGAAAAGGGAACATGGTCCTTATTGTAGAGCAAAGGGGTTTTCTTCTCCATAAACCTTTTGAAAGTCTATTCCAAAGTTCAAAGTCGTATAATCTTATCCAACTTTAACATTCCTCATTCGAAAAAAAGTTAGATATTTGTCCTTCATACAGTGTTTTCTTCATTGTTTTCAGGTTTGACAATGATTTTAGGCACCATTTTTGTAGTTTGGAGCTCTTTAGTAGTTGTTTGGTATTCAATCCTTTGAAATTGACTGAATGTGAATGAATTCCAGATGGAATGGGGATGGGGGCAACTTCCAGGGGTCGGAAGGAAGGCCAAAATGTTAATCTTCCAACTAATTATATCTATTTCGTTGAATAACAGAGGTTTAAGTTAATTAATAGAATTTAGGCTACACAACAATTTCTTTTAAATTTTCAATTTCTTATGATTTCAAACGGTATTAAAGGTTGTCGTTTTAAAGGGGTACGACTACATTAGAATGGTACAACTACATTAATGCAATATTATTTGGAACACGAAAGTGTACATGATCTCCTCCCACAAAGTTTCATTATTATTTATTTTTCTTTGTACTTGAAGATAATAACAGAAAAGAACTCTGCAATACCTCGGATAAAGCAATACTTTAGTTGCTACGATTGCTGAATATGAAAATGGAACGGTTGGATGCAACCTAGATATTGTGGTTCTCAACAACAAACTGATACCATTACTTATCTCTGACTCGTCAGCATATGGCATCAAAACTTTACAAGCGTCATATCTTCTTACATCACCTAAGAATTTATATCCGCTAAGCTGTTCAGTTTAAACAATGTTTACATATTTACTATTGTTGTGGATAATTTCATGCCCACATCTGAAAAAGTTTCGAAATGTCTTAGTGATTTCGAATGTATCATGAGGGAAGAGAAGCCCCCGGCTTTTTTAAAGTCTTTAGCTTTTATAGTTGCTGAGGGATTATTCTGTAAGTTGCCGTTTAATTACAGGGGCGTAGCTGCCTAAGCGCGAGTACGCAGCTGAATCCAAATTATGCTGACCAAAAGTGTGCTGTGTAATTTAGCCGAAATTGATAACCGAAAGTACAGCTATTCAACTCCATTTCTATGCTAGAATAAATGCATTTTTGTTGGACAAGAAAGCTCTCGAGAGGCCACAAATCCCAACAATTTGCACCATTTTCCCATTTCTTCAGGGTTGGGGGACGGAATATCCCCTGACTCCCTAGATTTTTTTAATCCATATCTTTTTTAGGCTACCTACACCCCAACATTAAGATAAGAATGGTTTTCAAATAATGCAAATTTGAGTGGAATTTGAGTAAAATAAAGGATCTCGTCTTTACTCAGTTTGACAATAGTGATGCGTAATAAGCGTATAAAAGCACATTAGATGTACATACTTTCAAACGTTTCTAACACAATATTTGGAAATAGGTATTAAAGCAAAAGAAATCCCTTGTAATTTTGGATGAAATCACTTTTTCACGCCATCTTGGGTGCCATTTTGAATTCTAACAGACACCATTTTGCCTGGTTTGTCATTCAAAATATTCCTTTTTTTTATCCGTAAATGTAATCAGAGTATTTAATCCCATGGAATACGGGAGATGTTAAAAGTGTTGCGTAAAACTTATTTTTTCTACGTAAAATGGGGTGGGTGGGGTAAGATTTTAAAGATTTACCAGTTTTCTTAAGAATAACATTGAAATATTGTGAATGTCACTCTTAATTTTCTTTGGTCATACTCTCTGAGCATTTCTGAACATATTACAAGCTAGTCTATGTCATAAATGTATAGATTTGAACAAAAATATCATCATGTAGCATGGCATTCCGCCATCTTGGACGCCATCTTGAATTCTGAGAGTTGCCCAAGGGTTACAAGGTGGCATCAACCTAATTTTGGTTTCTTGAGGTGTCGGCTATCATAATCAGTCAAAACATTTTCTATATACCGCAAATCCAGGTTCACCCCTTTGGCTACCGGACTAAATTTCTCTTGGTTAGATAAGCCCCGCCCTGCCACACCCACATTTTTTGACGAAACTACAAATTTATGAACAAATGTTGAAAAGGGTCACTCAAGGAACAATTCTGCCAGGTTTGGTTCAAATTGGCCCATTGGTTGATTTTTAAAGAATTTTCTTTGGATTTCTCTAAGGCTGATAAGCCCCTTCCTCCCTGCCACGCCCTCATTTTTTGACAAATGTAAAAATATGTGAATCAATTTTGAAAAGAGAGACTCAAAGAACATTCCTGCAAAGTCTGCTTCAAATAGGCCCAATGGTTAATTTTTAAAGAATTTTCTTATGATTTCTCTAAGTCTGATAAGCCCCTTTCTCCTTGCCACGGCCACAATTTTTTACAAATGAAAATTTTTGTGAACAAATTTTAAAAAGAATGGCTTAAGGCACATCCCTGCAAAGTCTGGTTCAAATTGGCCCAATGGTTGATTTTTAAAGAATTTTCTTATGATTTTTTCTAAGTCTGATAAGCCCCTTTCTCCCTGCCACGGAAACGTTTTTTGACGAATCAAAAATCTGAGAACAAGTTTTGAGAAGGGTCACTTAACCCTTTCCCATACAAGACCTGGTTTTGACGTCCCTAATAGAAAAGGCTTGGGAAAACATTGAAACAAAAGTAGAAACTGCTGATAACCAGCAGTTTCTCCTTTTGTCTCAATATTTTCTGAGCCATATTTTACACAAATCATATCTTTACTGATATTCATTTTGTCATTTTTTAAAGTTTTTGAAGTGGATCACCCTAAAATTTTGTCGTTTGGAAAAGGGATAGTGTGTGTAAGGAACAATTCTGCCAAGTTTGGTTCAAATTGGAACAATGGTTGATTTTTAAAGAATTTTCTTAGGATTTCTCTAAGTGCAATAAGCCCCACCCTGCCACGCCCACATTTTTTGACGAATCAAAAATCCGCGAACAAGTTTTGAGAAGGGTCACTCAAGGAACATTCCTGCCAAGTTTGGTCAAAATTGGCCTGTTAATTTTGGAGAAGAAGATGTTTGAAGAAATTGTTGACGGACGGACAGACGGACGACGGACGGTGAGTGACCACAATAGCTCCCCTCGAGCACTTCGTGCTCAGGTGAGCTAAAAACACTTGTCTTAGAAATCAATGATACATAAAGTTAAATGACAGATATGAAATTAATTTTGGAAAAGAAATCACAGAAATTTAATACCCAAAAATTAATTGTACCATTTTTGGGCCCAATCCGAAAAAATTTGAACCCGCAAAAAATAGACCCGTTATACAGTATTCTACAATAATTCCTAACAATTTGCATGAAAATTACCCATTACCTTCCACAAAGGTCTTTATGAAAGAAATAACAAAGTTAACATCATTGTTCTTGTGAGTTGACTCAATGAGTTCATATCTTAACCCTTATCATGCTGAATTAATTTTGACTAGTACACCTTCGTACGGCTGAATTAATTCACTGTGCACAGCGTATAAATGGGGAGCACTTATTCCAACACTATAAATTGAATTTATGAAGCATTTTAGCCCTATAAATCCCATGTTTTAGAAAGAAGACTACATACCGTGTAGGATCATTGAGAATTCCATGTTGTTGGTTTACTTTGACCCACTTAAATTGCATCATAACAAATCCGTTGTCAATCAAGCCTGACCCACTAAAAGTGACAGTTGGTACGTTCCGCTATCGGGGTGATTATTCCATCGGTATTTAACACACAAAGTCCAAATCTACGATATTTTGTTCCAAATATATTTCTAACCATCACTACTAAAGTCACTTTCCGCTTAAAAGTCACTATCATTGAAAATTCACACAAAACTTCATCAACATGTTAGCCTTCTGAGCGCCGCCATTTTGGATTAGGGTCTTCCCAATTTCACTTATGAATAGGATAGGGTCTTCCCAATTTCACTTATGAATATTAAGTGCATCATTATGACGTCCAAGGATTTTGGTTGGCTGATATTTATACAGAATTGACCTTCACTGAGTGTGTCCTACTAAATATAGCTCAAAACTTGCATAAAACGTCACCAGTTCGTGAAAACGAGGCTCATATCTGGGGAACCCCTGTAGCGTGACTCTAGGTCGCGCTTAGCGGTGGCGAGTGGGGTAGGTCAGCGCGACCTGTGGTCGCGCTTAGCACGATAAGGGTTAAGTTTGTATTTTTCAACGCTAAATAACCAAGCTACTACCATCCAAACATCTCATAATGATATGCTAATCAAGAGCTACTCTACATAACAAATTCTCTTCCTAGATCAAAATACCTACGAAATACATGTAATGAGAAGAATCAAAATGTGACCCGTCACGCTGAAAGGGACCTTATTGAGTCAAGAGTGTGAAAAATATCGACCCTAGTCCGTCTGCGCAGTCCCCGCAGCCAGACTAGGGCCGACACTTTTCACTTTTAGGTAATTCTCTAAATCCAGGATGTTTCCCCTTTCTTACTATGTGTTCATTTTTCGCATACAGTAACTGATTGACCTGTGCTGGGTCTGACAAGTTTGTCAAAATTTGGATTTTTGGAGTTCGGATAAGGTCCCTTTTAGCGCGACGGGTCACAAATTCATTTTTTCATGGTGGTTCTATAACATGTACAGAATCTGATAAACACAGAAAGCATGTATAGCTCACGAAAAATGACCCGGCAGAGTATCTCTATCAATTAGCATGGGCTGCTCTGCCAGGTCATTTACCGCCAGCTATACAGAATCTCAATACTCACTAGTAAGAGACAATGTAGGATACATTTGTTTGGTTGGATTCTTGTAGTGGGTCCCATCTTAGTCTGATATACTGAGGTCCAACTTCGACAGCCCTGACTGTGTAGTCTCTGGAACCCCGGTCTGAAATACAATCATAGTTCACCCTTTCCCAAACTGGTTTTGACATCCCTGATTGGAAAAGCTTGGGAAACATTAAGGCAAAAGAAGGAGATGCTGATGCATTTGATTCCCCCAAATCAATGCCATAAGGCAGAATATATTGTTTGACATAACAATGCTAAAAATTTCTGCACTTTGATAGCCAAAATCAAGGACATTTGAGTACAAAGCTAGGATTTCATGGAAAATGAATTTACAGTAAAAAATCTGTGTCCTTTCATGTCCTTTAACCCATTCTTCCAATATGGAAGCTTTCTGTGGCCACCATAAGATAAATGCTTTGGAAAACATTGTAGAACAAGAGCTGTCACTGTAAGATGACAATGCCCCCGACACCGCTTTGATTGTAAATCATGGCCAATCTATGTTCAAGGTCAAGGTCATCCTGGGGTCAAGGTCACCAAAGTATGTGCCTACAGAAAGGTAATGTACCAAGGAATGTTGTGGTAAAGTATGAAGCGAATATATTAAGTAATAAGGAAGTTATGGCCAATGTTAAAGTTTTTGGACGGAATGACGGACGGACGGACAGACAGACGGACAGACAGACGGACAGACGGACGGACGGACGGACGGACGGACGGACAAGTCAAATTTATGATGCCTCCCTATCGGGGGCATAAAAATGAAAATATTGAACATGAATTTAGAACAATTTCTCCATTTCCCACAATGTTTTCTCCCCAAAAAGACCAATTATGTAATCAAAGTGCTGAGAGCACTGTAATTGGACGTCTCTGATTGATTGAGCGGGATTGTACATGAACGAAAGATATTTTATTCATTCTTCTGTGTTTAATTCTATAAGATCGGTTTCGGACATACGAAATCGGCTTTAATACCAGAAAACCCTTCTCAGGCTTCGAATTGATTTGATTGCCGTTTCAAGACAACTGATTTGTCGCTATGAATAATCACTATTAATTTGATTACCAAATTCAATTAAGGCTATGCGATTAGCACTTTTGTCTTCTTGTTTCGGTTTACTATGAGTATTGTCGTCAGTTATACTTTTCATTGATTTTATAAAGTACGCTACAAAGCAATTTATTCAAAATGTAAGCCAACGCGCTACATAAATGAAAGCCGCGATAGCTCACTTAGCAGAGCACTCAGCTTGTACTCTTTACACATGTTAAATCCGAAAGGCCCATGGTTCGAATTCTACTCAGACATTGTTCTTTTTAATCATCTTTTTTTATACGCCGCCGGAGGCGGACGTATATTGGCGTCATCTTCTCCGTCTGTCCGTCCGTCCATCCGTCTGTCCATCCGTCCGTCCGTACGTCCGTCCACTTTTCTTGTCAACGCAACTCCTCCTAAGTTTCTGGCTGGATCTTCTTGAAACTTGGTCAATGTTATCACATTAATTGGTAGATGTGCATGAAGGAAGGATTTTATGGTTCGTTGATTTTTGCCAGAGTTATGCCCCTTAAAAACTTAGTCTCTGGGGCTTATTGAAATTGCGGCTTTGTCAACGCAACTCCTCCTAAGTTTCTAGCTGGATCTTAATGAAACTTGGTCAATGTTATCTCCTCAATTGGTAGATGTGCATGAAGGAAGGATTTTATGGTTCGTTGATTTTTGCCTGAGTTATGCCCCTTAAAAACTTAGTCTCTGGGGCTTATTGAAATTACAGCCTTGTCAGCACAACTCCTCCTAAGTTTCTGGCTAGATCTTAATGAAACTTGGTCAATGTTATCACCTTAATTGGTAGATGTACATGAAGGAAGAATTTTATGGTTCATTGATTTTTGCCAGAGTTATGCCCCTTCAATCTTAGTCTCTAGGGCTTAATGATAATTCAGTCTCGTGAACGCAATTCCTTCCAGGTTTTTGACTGGATATTTATAAAAACCTTTTTGTGAACACAACTTTTTACAGGTTTTTGTGTGAATATTTATAAATCCTTATCAATGTCATTTTTTTGTCTCAAGTTTTATAAGTGGCGGCGTATATTGTGACCATGGCGCTCTTGTTCGACTTCTATCTCCACCATCGTTGGCGAAAAAACGACCGCAGTGATTTAGAATCGATCTTAACACAAATTCAACGAAATAAAGTAATGAAACGCCGATCATTTACATACAATTCCGCTCAATCAATGAGAGGCGTCTAAATATAGTGCTCCAAGCACTTTGATTTTTATTCCTGTTTAGAGTAAAAAAAGAAAAAAACACGGTAGCAGTTTTCCCTGGTTGTGGTTACAAAACAAATTCAATACATACTTTTCCTGAAACAAAATACCAGATGAATTGGAGCACCTAACCATGGATTCCTCATACAAGTACTACCGCAGCATCCTTACATCTACAGATGTGCATAAAAAGAAGAAATTGGGAACGTGCCGTCGGGAAAATGGCATTGGAGTACAATAAGCAATTTAAATCTTCATATCATTATCAACGAAAATTTGAGAATAGCAATGTCCCTATCTGTAAACATATTCATACGATCATCCAGGTACCATCTGTTGCAGACCCATTGCTTCATCTTCTTAGCTCAATACACGTAAACGGGTCTCTTAAACGAAATAAATACAGATCGCTGTCACTTAGTCTTATACTAGTAATAATCATTGTTGTCATGATCATCGATCAGTATGTAAATAGGTCATGATACTGTCGAATATCAGTGATACAGATGCTGGAGAAAAAAAAACTCGTAAGAGCAACTATTTTTCTGAATAGGTGGATTTACTAGTGTCTCATCTGAGGCTGTTCAGATGGAACCCCGATTTGTCATCGAGTCGAACTCGAGTTGCGAAATGAACTCACTCCCCGATAATCAATTTCAAAACCCTGGTTCCAAAGTACGTCTCGTGGAAACCCCGTTCCTTTAAATATGTCAAAGACTTAAACAACAATGATCAAAGAAAAGGAACCTATCATACACAATACGTGCATTAAATTGGGTAATCATTCTAAAATGTGTGTTTTCAGTAAACACATCAAGAAAAACAAACGTTTTACAGAAGAAATAATCCGAACTGGTTTTGAACCAACGGCGTTCCAAATTTCAAACTGAAAAAAGGTTGCGAGGTTAATCCTTTCCCGTTTGAGCTATCGCTGCTGCTGATGATATAGGGTGTCTGTTTACATTATAACCATAGTGTATGCATGTATCGCTTTCTAAAGATCTTACCCTTTACACAATAAATATTACGAAAGTCAAAAAACTACAAGAAAATGATTAAATCGAAAAAAGATCGTAAAGTTGGTTAAGACGTGGCATGAATTGAATCGGCCAATGAATCTTATAGTATTTGTTAGAGAACACATAGAAAGTAGGAAAAGATACGACAGTTTTCCTGTGTGGTCGCAAAATCTATTTTGAATTTTGGTCAACTGGCAATTGAGTCTGAGAAAGGGTTTTTTGGTAATGAAAACCCATTTCGCCTGTCCAAAAGTGGTTATAAGAATTGTACGTCCTTTCGGACGTCCAATTAAAAACTCAATCACCTAAAATTTTTGTCTGCAACATCTTTCAAATAGGACTAGTCTTGAATTTTGCTGTCTAGAAATGGGTTAACACCATGTTTGATCCAATCAATATTTGCTTATAATGGCAATCTAATGCATTTTATCCCTTTTCCAAACAAGACCTGGTTAGGACGCCCCTAATAGAAAAGGCTTGGGAAAACATTGAAACAAAAGAAGAAACTGCTGATAACCAGCAGTTTCTCCTTTTGTCTCAATATTTTCTGTGCCATATTTTTCAAAAATCCTATATTTAATAACACCCATTTTGTCATTTGTGGCAGTTTTGAAGTGGATCACCCTGAAATTTTGCCGTTTGGGAAAGGGTTATGCATAAACACTTACTATTACAAAGTGCCGTGGTTTCGTCAGAGCCGTACGAGCAGTCATTGCGTCCATCACAGACTCTGATGTAAAGTACACAACGATGTTGGCCGTAACACTTAAACTGGTTGGCTGGACAGGTAAAATAATGTGTTGAAGCTGAATAATAGAAAGAACAATAGCAGTCATACATGAATTATGCTCTCAAATAAGTAGCAAAATTACACATTTTAGTTTTTGTATGTATATTATTACTAGTGTGTGGTGTATAGATTCTCATTTATCTGTAACTGAGGTATAAAATCAAGTTTTTTTTAAAATTGTTCGGACAAGGTTTTGGTGACAGACCAATCGCCCCTCCGACCAACCGCAGGACCAACAGGCTGATTCCAGTATCGTTTGCACAGGTCAAAATGAACACTTGTGTCAAGTATGGATTGAATCGGTCAGTAAATGTAGTAGAGTTGTCTGGACAAGTTTTTAGTGACAGACCAATAGCCCGACCGAACGCAGGACCGACAGGCTGATTCCAGTATACCCTCCAAAATGTGTTTGTAGTTTGTTCATGAAATTTGAGTCGTGCACATCTACAGGTCACAATGAACGCTTGTGTCATGTATGGACTGAATCGGTCAGTAAGTGTAGGAAAAAGTTGTCCGGACAAGGTTTTGGTAACAGACCAACCGCATGACCAACCAATAGCAGGACCAACAGGCTGATTCTAGTATAACCCCCTAAACTTCCTTTGTGGAGGTATAACTAATTTAGTTCTAATACAAATATATATATTCATTATAAATGTCACAATACTTTGGATAAAAATAAAATTTAAAAGGAAATATCCATGGGATGTCTCTTTGACCTATTACCACACAGTGACTCTATTTGACTCCCCAAAAGCTAATGGCTTTGGAAAACCATGTGGAAAATGAAGAAATTGCTTGTGACAAGCAATTTCTTCATTTTACACAATTTTTTCCATCCAAAAAGACCTAAAAATTAAAAATTCCATTCACTTGAAATTTTCGTCTGCAATATCTTTGAATTTGGACAAGTCTAAAATTTTGCCGTCTGGTAATGGTAACATAACTCACAATTTGTAGATGTACATCCTGCTTCATCACTGTGATCCGGGCAATTATAGACACCGTCACAAACTTTATATTTCGGTAAACAGAGCTCGGAGTTACGACACTGGTAATATTTGGTCGTGTTACATCTGCTGTAATCTGTCAAAAGAATATAGAATTCCGTGTAAACCTTAACCCATTCCCAAACAGTAACGCCTTTTGACACCTATAGTCAAAAAGGATTGGGAAAAGATTAAGGCAAAAGAAGAAAATGCTGTGGACCAGCATTTTCTCCTTTTGCCTCAATATTTTCTGGGCTACAATACACAAATTTTCTTCTTATGATATCAATTATTTTACCATCAGCAACCGTTTTCATATTGGACTGGTTCAAATTCGTTGTTTGGGAAAGGGTTAACCCTTTCCCAAACAAGACCGGGTTTTGACGTCCCTGATAGAATAGGCTTTGGAAAACATTGAGACAAAAGAAGAAACTGCTGATAACCAGCAGTTTCTCCTTTTGTCTCAATATTTTCTAAGCCATATTTCACACAAATCTTATGTTAAATAACTTCCATTTTGTCATTTTTGGCAAATTTTGAAGTGGATCACCCGAAAATTTTGCCGTTTGGGAAAGGGTTAAAGAAGCCCATGCTAGACATTTCAGGTATCAGATAAACATGGGGACAGTCATCATTATAAAGATTTAGTTTCACATAAATATTACAAGTTTTTCAACCTTTCCAAAAGGGCAAAATTTTAGGGTGGTCCCATTAAAAAAGCCTCTCCAGACAAAAAAATAGAAGTTAAAACGATAGGATTGATGTAAAATACAGCATAGAAAGTATTAAGGCAACAGGAGAAAATGCTGATCATCAGCATTTTCTTCTTTTGTGTCAATGTTTTCCCAAACATTTTCTAATAGGGACATCAAATTTAAACCAGGTCGTGTTTAGGAAAGAGTTAAAAAGAAAGATCGGGTAGGTACAGTTAGAAACAGATTCAATTTTAGAAGGACTAAATGAAATTAATTTGAAATTTTCTTTGATCGAAATTATCTATCCATACAGGTTCACTAATCAATATCAGGGTTTTCATTAAGAGGCGGCAGGCGGCCATAATGACCGCCTCAAATCAAATTTTGGCCGCCTAGAATTGTTTGACAAGGGGTGCTGTCCCTATTATCCTTGTTGGAGTGAGGACGCCCTGCCTCCAACAGTTCCTTTTCAGCCTCCTACTTCAAATCTTAATGAAACCCCTGCAATATGATATTTCTTGTACACATTTTTTACCCGATTGTTTGTTTGACACCTTAGCATGCATACCTTTAAAATATGTGACCAGTCACGCTAAAAGGCACCTTATAGGATGTTTGAAAAACATCGACCCAAGTCAGTCTGAGCGGTCCGCACAACGAGACTAGGGCCGACACTTTTTAATTGTATGTAATTTTCGAAATCTGGAATGTGTCTTACTATATGTTCATTTTTCGCATAAGGGATCTGGTTGACCTGTGCTGAGTCTGACAAGTTCGTCAAAATTTGGATTTTTGGGGTTCAGATAAGGTCCCTTTTAGCATGACGGGTCACATATGTTTGTGAGGCATGAAAGTCCTAAAAACAGCAAAAGATGTTTTCTCGTCTTTGAATGTAGGAAAAGACCAAATTTTGCTGTTTGGAAAATGTATAAATGAGTTAACCCATTACAATATAGTGAGGCTTTTTGATTGCCAACAAGATAAATGTTTTGGAAAAGATTGTGGACAATGAAGTGATTGCCTGTGGCTTTGTCCATTTGGCATAATATTTTCTACACAAAACCTCGAACAAATTTAACATTCCACACTCTTTATATTGTAGTCTGCAACATCTTTGTATTGGAACAACCCAAAATTTTGAGGTCTGGTAAAAAGTTAAATGCATTAAACATACTTGAACATTTTATTTCATCTTCTCCATTTGGACAATCCTTGTACCCGTCACAGACATCGTTTTTAAATATACAGGGATGATTTGTACTATTGTAACACTGCCAACCATTCGCTTGAGAACATGGAACTGCCGTGGTTGTTGATGCTTAAAAAAGAATAATCATGAAATTTATTTGTATATCAGACATGATATCGTTGGTGGGGAGTCAAAACCATGAGTTACGAGGTTTTGACTCCCCACCAACGATATTTAAATATACAGGGATGATTTGTACCATTGTAGCACTGCCAACCATTCGCTTGAGTA
Source organism: Fragum sueziense (assembly GCA_963680895.1). Taxonomy (NCBI): domain Eukaryota; kingdom Metazoa; phylum Mollusca; class Bivalvia; order Cardiida; family Cardiidae; genus Fragum; species Fragum sueziense. The sequence continues at coordinate 27,551 of CAVMGG010000326.1, forward strand.
CATGGAACTGCCGTGGTTGTTGACGCTAAAAATAGAAATATCATGAAATTTATTTGTACATCAGACATTTTTAAATATACAGGGATGATTTGTACTATTGTAGCACTGCCAACCATTCGCTTGAGTACATGGAATTTCTGTGGTTGTTGATGCTAAAAATAGAATAATCATGAAATTTATTTGTACATCAGACATTTTAAATATACAGGGATGATTTGTACTATTGTAAAACTGCCAGCCATTCGCTTGAGCACATGGAGCTGCCGTGATTGTTGATGCTAAAAATAGAATTATCATGATCTGGAACTAGAAGACCTGAAGGTCTTGAATCGCTCCACAGGCCTGAGATTCTTTAAATATCTAATCCAAGTGTTGATTAGCTAGTGAAAACAAAGTCACAATTAGCATTTTTTTTTCAAATTGAAAGGCATATAACTGAGGATTTATCTTCCTATCAAGCTAAGAATCACACTTATGCAAGATCTTAACTTCGTCTACACCATGTTTAAGTTTTGAAGTGCTCAATACTTGTAGATATACAGAGAGTAAAACAAAGTCGAAAATAGCAATTTTGTCAAATTCTAGGGCACATAAAACTGGATTTAAGATTCAGATGATGCTGAAAATTATATCCATGCATGATCTTTTAGCCGGTAAGATTATGTGAAAGTTTCATATTGATTTGGAGATATTTATGGCTGTTTGAGTAAAAATAAGGTCACAAATGGTAATTTTGTCAATTTCAAGGGGACATAACTCATGATGTAAAATTCAGATTAAGCTGAAAATTACACTCTGGCAAGAACTTATGTTCACAAATATTGTGTCTATGTCCTGTCTTGATAGGTCAATATTTGTAGTTGCTAGAGTGAAAACAAAGTCAAAATAAAGCCGAAAATGACAATTTTGTCAATTTCAAGGGCACATAACTCATGATATAAAAATCAGATTAAGCTGAAATTTATACCTAGCACAGATCTTATTGTCATCAACACTCTATTAAATTTTTGTCTTGATTGGTAAATATTTGTATTTGCTAGAGTGAAACAAAGTAAAAATTGGGCCGAAAATGACAATTTTGTCAATTTCATGGGCACATAACTCATGATATAAAATTCAGATTGAGCTGAAAATTGCACTCAGTCAAGATCTTATTGTCACCAACATTTTAAACAAGTTTTGTCCTGATTGGTTGATATTTGTAAGTGTCAGAGTGAAAATAAAATCAAAACAGCCTTTTTTAAATTCAAGGGCAGATAACTCAGGACTTTCTTGTTCAATCAGCATTAATTTGAGGAATCTGATAGAGGACCACCCAAGGATCATTCCTGTGAAGTTTGATTGAAATCCATCCAGTAGTTTCTGAGGAGAAGATTTTTAAAGAAAAAGTTGACGACCGGACGGACGGACGGACGCACGCACGCACGGACGCACGCACGACGGACACAGCGCCATGACAATAGCCCGCTGGCCTGAAGGCCAGTGGAGCTAAAAACGTCCCTTAAAGCATTATCAAAACTTAAGTTTCAAGATCAGCCTGTTGTCAAATGCAGTCCAATGTACATCCATGCTGCTCTCTTTAAGTTACTACAGGTCACGAAAACGCTATTAGAGAACAACATGGATCCTGATCAGACTGTGCATATGCACAGGCTGATCTGGATCTATGTTGGGCTCAAAAGCCTAAAGGGATGTTTTTCCAGATTGTGGCTCATTTGTATATCAGACATTGTATTTAAATATACAGGGATAATTTGTACTATTGTAACACTGCAGCCTGCCATTTGCTTGAGAACATGGAATTGCGATGATTGTTGGTGCTAAAAATAGAACAAGAGGACCATGATGGTCCTTAATCGCTCACCTGAACTGAGATTCACAAGGTGCACCCTGTCCCATGATATCGAAAAGAACATTCTATTTTTCAATAGTCTTCATCCTTGTGACTAGACAAACATTCTGAACATGTTTCATGAAGATAGGACAAAAATTGTAGCATCTACATCGCTAACAAGGATTCTGTCATTAAGGCCCCTTTTCCCATGCTATCCCATAAAACATTCCTATTTTCCTCAGAGTTCATCGTTGTGGGTAGACAAACGCAAGTTTCATGAAGATTAGACCGAAATTTTTGCCTCAAGAGTGCTAACGAGGATTTTGTTATTAAGGCCTCTTTTCCCGTGATATCGACTGGAATATTCCAATTTTCAAAGGATTTATCCTTGTGACTAAAACAAACAGTCTTTTAGTTTCGTGAAGATTATGCCAAAACTGTTGCTTCTAGAGTGTTAACAAGATTTTGTCACAAAGGCCCCTTTTCCCTTGATATCAAAATGGAACATTCGGATTGTTGATAAGCTTTATCCTTGTGATTAGACAAATATTCTGATCAAGTTTCACAAAGTGTAGGCCAAAATTATGGCCTCTAAAGTGCCAACACAAATTTTGTCATTATGGCCCCTTTTCCTGTGGTATCCAACAAAAAATTCAATATTCCAATTCTCTGTGACTACACAAACATTCTGACCAATTTTTATGAACATTGGACCAAAATTGTAGCCTGTACAATGCTAACAAGGATTTTTCTTTTAGGCTCCTTTTCCCATGATATCAAATTGACAATGAGAAGGTTCCAATTATCAACAGGGTTCACCCCATATAAACCCAAGAATCAACAACATAGGTCCCTATGAAAAAATGCTGTTTTGAGATGAAAAGGTTTTCCATGTCAAAGATCAAAATATTAGAGATAGAACTCTTAACCCCTATATAAACCCCAAGAATCAACAACATAGGGCCTTTTTTTCATTGCAAAATAATTAATTCTCATAATGATTTGGTAAAGAGCTAAAGAGAACATATTAGTTGCAAAATAGAAGCAAGTCTGATTATAAATCCAAAGACTTGAGATTCAAATAGGAGAGGTTAAGGGATTTCCAAATTGTAAAATATCTTTCAATGTTTATCAAACCAGTTACCCTGTGATGTGGGTATTCATTTGAATGATCTAATCAAAACTATTTAAATGAGTACCAACAACAAAGAATATCTTAAATAACAAATAGATTGTATTTACCCCCTTTAACATGCAGCTCCCAATTCTGGCTGCTAATGTAAACATTCTCGATCTTTTGTAAACATTTAGAGATTAGACATTTCCCCAGTGGGGGTTCAAAACCTCGTAACTCCAGCTTTGTCAAGCTGTAGTTAAAAGGTTTTGACTCCCACTAACCATATATTACCTGGTTGAGTTTTTAAGAAATTTTCTTAGGATTTCTCAAAGTCTCACCCTACCACACCCACATTTTTTGACAAATCTTAAAATTTGTGGACAAATTTTCAAAAGAGTCACTAAAAGAATATTCCTGCCAAGTTTGGTTCAAATTGGCCCAATGGTTGATTTTTAAAGAATTTTCTTAAGATTTCTAAGCCCTGCCCTGCCACGCCCACATTCTTTGACGAATCAAAAATTCGCGAACAAGTTTTGAAAAGGGTCACCTAAGGAACATTCCTGCCAAGTTTGGTCAAAATTGGCCAAACGGTTGTGGAGGAGAAGATGTTTGAAGAAATTGTGAACGGACAGACGGACGGACGGACGACGGACAAAAAGCGACCACAATAGCTCCCCTTGAGCACTTCGTGCTCAGGTGAGCTAATAATCATGAAATTTATTTGTATATCAGACATAGTTTTTAAATATACAGGGATAATTTGTACTATTGTAACACTGCCAACCATTTGCTTGAGTACATGGAACTGCCGTGGTTGTTGATGCTAAAAATAGAATAATCATGAAATTTATTTGTACATCAGACATTTTTAAATATACAGGGATAATTTGTACTATTGTAGCACTGCCAGCCATTCGCTTGAGAACATGGAATTGCCGTGGTTGTTGATGCTGCAGCTTTTGAATTAGACAATCAAAAATTTCTATAGTTTGGGAAAAGGTTTAACAGAAAAATAAACTTAAGGCAATCATCACAGTGTATAATCATGTGACTCAGAATTTCCCATAATCTTCAATATCTTTTTTAATGCTTGACTAATTTGAATTCGGTTTGAAGCAGAGAATGTGGGAAAATGCTAGGAAAAAGCTGTATGTATTGGATTTTTGAAAAATCACCCGATAAAAAAGTAAATGAAGACAAGAGGGCCAGAATGGCCCTATATCGCTCACCTAAAAGAAGTTTAAGACAAAGAGTCACCCAAGGAACATTTCTGCCAAGTGTGGTTCAAATTGGGCCAATGGTTGATTTTTAAAGAATTTTCTCAGAATTTTTCTAAGTCCAATAAGTCACACCCTGCCACACCCACTTTTTCAGATGAAACAAAAATTCACATTTTTTTTAAAGAGTCCCCAAAAGAACATTTCTGCCAAGTTTGGTTCAAATTGGGCCAATGATTGATTTTTAAAGAATTTTCTTATGATTTCTCCAAGTCTGATAAGTGCTGACCTGCCATGCCCACAATTTTGGACGAATAAAAAATCCGCGAACAAATCTTAAGAAGGGTCACCTAAGGAACATTCCTGCCAAATTTGGTTCTAATTGGCCCAATGGTTAAGGAGAAGAAGATTTTTGAAGAATTTTTTAACAATTTCTCTTGGTTAGATAAGCCCCGCCCTGCCACACCCACATTTTTTGGCGAAACTATTAATTTATGAACAAATGTTGAAAAAAGTCACTCAAGAAACAATTCTGCAAAGTTTGGTTCAAATTGGCCCATTGGTTGATTTTTAAAGAATTTTCTTAGGATTTCTCTATGGCCGAAAAGCCCCTTCCTCCCTGCCAGGCCCTCATTTTTTGACAAATGTAAAAATTTGTGAATCAATTTTGAAAAGAGAGACTCAAAGAACATTCCTGCAAAGTCTGCTATAAATTGGCCCAATGGTTAATTTTTAAAGAATTTTCTTATGATTTCTTTAAGTCTGATAAGCCCCTTTCTCCTTGCCATGGCCACAACTTTTTACAAATGAAAATATTTGTGAACAAATTTTGAAAAAAAAGGCTTAAGGCACATCCCTACAAAGTCTGGTTCAAATTGGCCTAATGGTTGATTTTAAAGAATTTTCTTTTGATTTATCTAAGTCTGATAAGCCCCTTTCTCCCTGCCACGGCCACGTTTTTTGATGAATCAAAAATCTGCAAACAAGTTTTGAGAAGGGTCACTCAAGGAACAATTCTGCCAAGTTTGGTTCAAATTGGCCCAATGGTTGATTTTTAAAGAATTTTCTTATGATTTATCTAAGTCTGATAAGCCCCTTTCTCGAATTCAAAGCGGCCAAGTATTTACAAAATAATTGAAGATTTTCTGAATATATTGTATCACGTGATTATCCATCGTGAATCATTCTCATCTGAGTTGTGAATTAGACAACCAAAATTTTGTCATTTGGTAATGGGTTAACAGAAAAATAAACTTACGGCAATCATTCTCGTCCGAGTTATCTGGGCAATCTCTTCTTCCATCACATCGAGCATAAAGAGGTATACACGTATCTCCTCTGGCGCAAGTAAACTCATTACTAAAACATATCGGTGGTTTTGGTGATGCTGTAAAATAACAAAAAAGAGTGCCATGGTCATAATATACGCCACCCCTCCAAGAGACTAAGTTATAAGGGGGCATAACTCATGCAAAAATCAATGAACCACAAAATCCTTCCTTCATGCACATCTACCAATTGAAGTGATAACATTGACTAACTTTCAAAAAGATCAAGCCAGAAACTTAGGAGGAGTTGCGCTCACAAGAAAAGTGGACAGACATACGGACAAACAGATGGACGGATGGACAGATGGAGAAGATTATTATTATCATTATTCTTAATTTTATGGGGCTGCAGACCACACAATGATAAAATTGGTGTACAAAACATTACAGAAAATATCGTGACATAACAAAATACAAGAATTGTCTCAGGACAACAAAGCGCGACTATCAAGTGTGTTAAAAATCTTGCGCTAAAGAACGCTTTATCCTAAAACATTTTAAGAAATCTCAAGATATCTCAAGAAATCTCGCTCTAATGAGCCTCTGATATGAGAAAAGATTGAGGGTATAATGTAGAAGATAACTTACGGCAGTTATATTCATCGCTGTTGTCACCGCAGTCATTCAAACCGTCACAGCGTAAATAATTTCTGACGCACAGGCCATTATAACACCGAAATTCACATAGTCCGGAGGTCGTGGTGCTCTCAGTGTAAGGTCTTGAGGTAGTATAATCTGTGCAAAGAGTGCAAAGAAAAATTTAGTACTTAAAGCGGCCCATACACAATCAATATCATTGACAATATTATTGAGTCATAATATTGACAATATTTTTCTAGCCACCCATACACGATCAATATTATTGACAATTTTAATTTAGAGAACAATCAACTATGGGTTACATAACGTCAAAAAAATATTGAAGAAAATATTTCAGCGATCGCAGATATTCGTCAATAGTATTGACAATCCTTCAATATTGCCCATTCACGGACAATATTATTGTCAATACCAAATATTGACAATAATATTGTCGATAATATTGATCGTGTATGGGCCGCTTAAGGGACAATGCTCCAGTATAAATATTCAAACCGTCGCAGCGTAAATAATTTCTGACACACAGGCCATAATAACATCCAAATTCACATAATCCAGGGCTTTTGGTATTTGCAGTGCTGTAAGGTCTTGAGGTAGTAAAATCTGTACAAAGAAAATTTAGTATTTAAAGGACAATGCTCCAGTGTAACTATTCAAACCGTAACAAGGTAAATAACTTTTGACACACAGGCCATTATAACACCTGGATTCACATAATCCAGGGCTTTTGGTATTTGCAGTGCTGTAAGGTCTTGAGGTAGTAAAATCTGTACAAAGAAAATTTAGTATTTAAGGGAAAATGCTCCAGTATAACTATTCAAACTGTCGCAGCGTAAATAATTTCTGAAGCACAGACCATTATAACACCGAAATTCACATGATCCAGGGCTTGTGGTACTCTCAGTGCTGTAAGGTCTTGAGGTAGTAAAATCTGTACAAAGAAAATTTAGTACTTAAACCTTTCCCAAACGGCAAAATTTTAGGGTGATCCACTTCGAAAACTGCTACAAATAAAAAGGCGGATGTTATTAAAGATAGGATTTGTGTAAAATATGGCGTAGAAAATATTGAGACAAAAGGAGAAACTGCTGGTCATCAGCAGTTTCTTCTTTTGTTTCAATGTTTTTTCCAAGCCTTTTCTAAAAGGGACGTCAAAACCAGGTCTTGCTTGGGAAAGGGTTAAGGGAAAATGCTCCAGTATAACTATTCAAACCGTAGCAAGGTAAATAACTTCTGACACACAGGCCATTATAACACCTGGATTCACATAGTCCAGGGCTTTTGGTATTTGCAGTGCTGTACGGTCTTGATGTAGTAAAATCTGTACAAAGAAAATTTAGTACTTAAGGGACAATGCTCCAGGATAATTAATCAAACAGTCGCAGCGTAAATAATTTCTGTCGCACAGGCAATTATAACACCGAAATTCACAAGATCCAGGGCTTGTGGTACTCTCAGTGCTGTAAAGTCTTGACGTAGTGTAACCTATGCAAAGAAAATATAGTACTTTTAACTCTTTCCCAAATAGCAAAATTTAAAGGCAGTCCTATTTCAAATATTTTGCAAATGGTCATTTCAAGTGAATGAAATGTTATATTTTTTGTCTTTTTGGTTAGAAATTATTTTTGGGGGGAAATGAAGAAATTGCTTGTTACAAGCAATATCTTCATTTTCCACAATGTTTTCCAAAGCCTTTATCTTGAAGTGCGTCAAAAAGTGTCAATGTTTGGGAATGGGTTTTAATCTATTTACATTTTCTAATTAAGCTTGAATAACATCTTAACACTTTAAAAGGAGTTGCTGACAACAAAACCCAAGGTGATACGGATAGGGTTCATGTAAAATGAAGCCCAGAAAATATTACGGCAAAGCGAGAAAATGTTGATTATCTCTACAAGAAGATTCCAATGAATACCTATAGCATAGGGTCTAATGAACAACAAGAGCTGTCATAGACGGATTATGCTCCCCGAATAAGTGTTTGTCACAAAATAAAAACTATCATACATTAAGCCCCCTTTTCCCTTGACAGATTTTTTGTACACACAATATTTCTGGAATATGGTCTAGAACATCTCATTTATTACATGAGTACAAAATTTCATTAAACTCTGCCCATTAGATGAAGAGAATTGAGAGAAAAACTAATTTTTACATTAAGGCCCCTTTTTCCATGATGCAGACTCAAATTAAGAAACGGAGAAAAAGGTCCCTATGGATTATCCCAGGGAGTTCACATGTGAAGTTTCATTGAATTTGGCCCAAGGGTTGCTGAGTTCTGGCTGTGGACGGACGGACAGACAGCGTGGCTACTACATGCTCCCCCCAAAAATTTTCGGGGAGCATAATAAAGGCAATAATGCATTTTGACAAGAGCTGTCAGAAGACAGCGCGCTCGACTTTCTAAGTTGCTTAGTATAAAGGGGGGATAACTCCAAATATAGTGGAGCCAGGGTCATGGGCCCTAGTAGTAAGGTAGAGGGTGTGATGGTGAATAAGTATTCCAAGTTTTGGTTGAATCTCTTTGATAGTATAGAAGTTATTGATGTTTGAAAAAACTTTAACCTTGGTTGCAACGCCGACGCCAACGCCGACGCCCGGGTGACAGTATAAGCTCTCATTTTCTTCGAAAAGTCGAGCTAAAAAACCCTTTACCCCATCTTATCTGTAGTTCTTATTATACAGAGATGTCATTATGTTTTGAAACAACAGAGCCGTGTTCTTTAGAGCGAGATTTCTTGAGATATCTTGAGATTTCTTAAGATGTTTTAGGATAAAGCGCTCTTCTGAACAAGATTTTTAAGACGATCACTGGAAGCCGCCTTTGCTCCATACCTCTTTCGGAACACCTCGGTAAATTCTGTAGAATTGTTCCGAATGCTCAATGATTCATAAACTGCGGAGTTCCAAATGCGTCATACTTCATACAAATGACGTCATCATGACGCCATTTGTATGAAGTATGGAGCATTCGGAACACCTCGGTTTAGAATCTAAGTCTTAAAAACGCTTTATCCAAAACATCTTAAGAAATCTTAAAAATTCTCGCTCTAGAGAACGCGCCTCAGATTTCATTTGGAAAACAACAGATGCGTTTCTCTTATTTTGGCTGCATACCTCATGTTACCTTTGTAGCTCAAGAAAAAACAAACAATTTTTTGGTGATTTAAAACCATGGTTTTGATCCGCAATCGGTTTATAGTGACATCCCTGATTATATCCCTGCTTTTCAACAAAAAACCTCGCAACTGCAGCTTAAAACGAGCTGCAGTTACGAGGTTTTTGTTGAAAAGCGACAATGTAACAAATACATGGTGTATAATCATGTGACTCAGAATTTCCGATAATCTTCAATAATTTTGTTAATATTGGACCGATTTGAATTCCGCTTGAAGTAAAGAAGGTGGACAGAAGTCTCGCATTCGATGGGCGTGTTGGATTTTTGACGAATCAACTGATAAAAAAGTCATTGAAGATCAACCAACACTTTGGTTGATCTTCAATAACTTTTTTATCAGTTGATTTTTTCAAAAATTCAACACATCCAGCTTATTCCTGACATTTTCTTGCCTTCTCTGCTTCAAGCTGCGGCCTAAGCGCAGTTGGTAGTGCATCTGCCTCTCATTCGAGAGGTCCTGGATTCGATTCCCAGCCTCGGCAAATACCCTTTCTGACAAAATTGTCACCCACCAATGGGTTTGAAATTGTTAACCTAAGTGGACGAGCAGATGGAGGCAGTTGAAAACGGCGTAAAACCCCAATAAACTCAAACTTAATTCTCTACTTCAAACCAAATTCAAATTGGTCAAGTATTAACAAAAATATTAGTGATGATTTTCTAAAATGTTGAATCATGTGATAATCCAACGTGAAATACTTACTGCAATTCCTCTCATCTGTACGATCTCCACAATCATTTGTTCCATCGCACCACCATGACGCGTAAACACAATTTCCGTTATCACATTTCCTTTTCCATGACGGACATGAGGCGGTGCAGTTGGCTTCGTCGGAATTGTCCGCGCAATCACGATGTCCGTCGCATCTTCTGACGTCAGAAATACACCGAGGCGAGGATGTTCCACATTGAAATGAGCCCTCCTCACAAATTGTCGCTGAAATAATTGATACAGTTGGACTAGAAAAGCCTTTTTACAAACAAGCCATTGTTTTGCCAATTTCAACCTGGTGATAAGTAAAAAACATTGTCAGGGAAAAAATTGTTGGTGGGAGGTCAAAATCTCTTATGTTACTACAGCTTGAAAAAGCTATAATGACAAGGTTAAAACCTCCCACCAAAGCAACACTGATAATTTGGCAATCAAAAGTATTATATTAGTAAATAAATCTGGTCCGAAAAATACTAGTTTTCAATGCATTAAGTATTATCAAAGATATATCAATCATTATTAGATCATACTAGTTCATTTTAAACATTCCTTATCATAATAAATGTAAGCATCTGAATTTAACCCTTTCTCAAACAGCAATATTTTAGGGTGGTCTGATTTAAAAGCTGCTGCAGACAACAAAATGGATGCTTATACCAAGAGTTGTCCGCGGACAACGTAGCTCGCCTATACGAAAGCTTGTCACAACAAAAAAAGGAGTCCAATGTCAAAGGTCAAGATCACTAGGTCAAAGGTCATGGTTTCAAGGTCTGGGTCATGAGGTATCCATTTGTGAAATATAAAGGCTCTATCTATAATAGTGCATGACATAAAGGCCAAGTTAAAGCTTTTTAAAAGTAGGTCAAACTCCAAGATCAAGGTCACTAGGTCCAAGGTCATGGTCCAAAATGAAAGGTCTTGGCAGGAGGTATCCATGTGTGAAATATCAAGGATGTACCATAAATAGTGCATGAGATATTGGCCAGGTTAAAGCTTTTTAAAAGTAGGTCAAACTCCAAGGTCAAGGTCGCTAGGTCAAAGGTCATGGTCCCAAATGAAAGGTCGTGCAAGGAGGTATCCATGTGTGAAATATCAAGGCTGTATCTCAAGTATTGCCCGAGATATAGACAAGGTTAAAGGTTTTTTTCAAGTGAAGACGTGGCGCGACGCCGAAGCGACGCCGACACTAGGGCTGTGACATTAGCTCCATGACTCGCTAAAAATGTGATTTCTGTACAATATGGGCAAGAATTCACTAGTGGATTTCTTGTGTCAATCTGATTTTATGTTGCTATATATTAATATTAAAGACAATTGCTTGAACAAATAATCATTCTACACAAAGGTCAGGGTGTTATCTCTTATTTTTGTAAAAACAAATACTTTAAATTACGCTAGAAAGTATTAATGACCTGAATTAAAGGTGAAAATGTATGTAACATTGACGCAAAAGTGTGACATTTTTAGTGTCAACATTTGTTTGAGCCCAAACAAACAGTTTTTAATGTTTTAACTTGTATCAAATAGTGTCAAAGCAGATTACCAGACATTTTTTTCTGAAATGAATCAAAACTGTTCATGTAAATGTTCACTGCTTATTACACATGTCCACTTGTGAAGCGTATGTAACACTTAGCAATTTTTGTGTCATGGTTACATACTATACATCAAATTGAAGAATTCCTGTATCTCTCCTAAGAAAAAAACAAAATTAAGCTTCAGTGTTGATGTAAAGTAATTGTAACGCCACATTTGCCTTTAGTTTTATGTAGATTATTTTATATGTGTACATTGAAGCATGCATGTAACATGGACAGAAATTATTTGGTGTCAACATTTATGTTAATAGTGCTAGGATAATTAAGTCTATTATACTGCAAGCTCCTGATATATTTTCAGCCTTGAAGATGATTAACTTTGGTGTTTCTAATAAGTGTATTGGAAAGAAGGAACATTTTTCTACCTACAGCTGAACAGTTGTATGTAACATTGACACCAAATAAGACTTTGTCAACAGTTTCCAAAAATTCTAGAAATTAATTATTTAAAATAAAATCTCAGATGGAGAAAATAATGAAGGCCAAATAATAATCAAAAGAGAAAATTAGTTGTAAGTACCCTGAAGGGAGAGAGGTCTTAAAAGAGAAAAAAAAATTGTGTCAATGTTACGTGCACAAAAATTGCATTTTTTGGTGTGGCAAGTACATGGACATTCATGGATCTAAAAAAGTTAAATTATCAAAAACATTTGACCTTTATCCGTGTCTGAACAGAACATTAAAACAACATCTCTTTTTTTTTTATTTTTTCACTCATTGTCACATTGTGAGGCACATTAGTGAATTCTTGCCCATATAGAACAGAAAATATTTGGACAAAAGAAGAAATTGCCATTTACTTTTGTCTCCAGGTTTTCCTAAGCCATTTATATCAGTGATGCTAAAACCAGGTCTTGATTGGGAAAGAGTTAATCAATCAGATTAAACAATAGCTGTCCGAAGACAGCGCCCTCGACTTTCTAAGTTGCTTAGTATAAAGGGGCATAACTCCAAATAGAGTGGTCCCAGGGTCATGGGCCCTAATAGTAAGGTAGAGGGTGTGATGGTGAATAAGTACACCAAGTTTGGGTTGAATCCCTTTGATAGTATGGAAGTTATTGATGTTTGAAAAAACTTTAACCTTGGTTGCAACGCCGACGCCAACGCCCGGGTGACAGTATAAGCTCTCATTTTCTTCGAAAAGTCAAGCTAAAAAGCCATAACCAGGTCAAAGCGACAAAAAAGAGGGGGTGTTGACTTTCTAAAATGCAATATTTCATTAATGATCCACCTAAGAGATAATTCCAATGAGTACCCACAACATAGGGTTGTTATTTGAAAGAGACAAATTTTGAATGCCTTTCAACCCCTTCTATCTGTCACTCTGAACCACATTTTAACCACTTCCCACACTTTTTGACGCCCCCCTAAGATAAAAACTTTGGAAAACATTTCGGAAAATAAAGAAATTGCTTATAACAAGCAATTTCTTCATTTCCCAAACGCCTTTTTACAAAAAGATTCAAGAAATCAATTTCATGCATTTGTAATTGTTGTCTGCAACATTTTTGAATTTGGATGAGTCTAAAATTCAGTTGCCTGCAACATTTTTCAATTTGGCTGAGTCTAAAATTTTGTTGTTTGGCAAAGGGTTAACCCTTTCCCAAACAAGACCTGGCTTTGACGTTCCTAATAGAAAGTCTTGGGAAAACATTGAGACAAAAGAAGAAACTGCTGATAACCAGCAGTTTCTCCTTTTGTCTCAATATTTTCTATGCCATATTTTACACAAATTCTTTCTATAATACCTTTCATTTTGTCATTTTTGTCAGTTTTTAAAGTGGATCACCCAAATATTTTGTCGTTTGGCAAAGGGTTAACCCTTTCCAAAACAAGACCTGGTTTTGACGTCCCTAGTAGAAATGGCTTGTGAAAACATTGAGACAAAAGAAGAAACTGCTGATAACCAGCAGTTTCTCCTTTTGTCTCAATATTTTCCATGCTATGTTTTACACAAAATCCTGCTTTTACCAACATACATATTGACGTCTGCAGCGGCTTTCCAAGAGGAAAAGTCCAAATTTCTGGTGTTTGGGAAAGGGATGAATAATCTGTAGCTCAGCTTACTATTATGAGTGCAGTTGAACTCGTCGCTCCCATCCGGACAATCACTGTCAAAATCACATCTCCAATGTATATTGATACATCGCCCATTTGTACACTGGAACTTGCTAGAATCACAAGTGGTATGATCTGAAAATGTAAACAATCACTGTCAAAATCACATCTCCAATGTATATTGATGCATCGCCCATTTGTACACTGGAACTTGCTACTATCACAAGTGGTATAAGCTGAAAGAGTAAACAATCACTGTCAAAATCACATCTCCAATGTATATTGATGCATCGCCCATTTGTACACTGGAACTTGCTACTTTTACAAGTGGTATGGTCTGAAAATGTAAACAATCACTGTCAAAATCACATCTCCAATGTATATTGATGCATCGCCCATTTGTACACTGGAACTTGCTACTATCACAAGTGGTATGGTCTGAAAATGTAAACAATCACTGTCAAAATCACATCTCCAATGTATATTGATGCATCGCCCATTTGTACACTGGAACTTGCTACTATCACAAGTTGTATAAGCTGAAAGAGTAAACATCAAATTAGGACAATCACTGTCAAAATCACATCTCCAATATATATTGATGCATTGCCCATTTGTACACTGGAACTTGCTACTATAACAAGTGGTATGGTCTGAAAATGTAAACAATCACTGTCAAAATCACATCTCCAATGTATATTGATGCATCGCCCATTTGTACACTGGAACTTGCTACTATCACAAGTTGTATGAGCTGAAAGAGTAAACATCAGATTAGGACAATCACTGTCAAAATCACATCTCCAATGTATATTGATGCATCGCCCATTTGTACACTGGAACTTGCTACTATCACAAGTGGTATGGTCTGAAAATGTAAACAATCACTGTCAAAATCACATCTCCAATGTATATTGATGCATCGCCCATTTGTACACTGGAACTTGCTACTATCACAAGTTGTATGAGCTGAAAGAGTAAAATTTCAGATTAGGACAATCACTGTCAAAATCACATCTCCAATGTATATTGATGCATCGCCCATTTGTACACTGGAACTTGCTACTATCACAAGTGGTATGATCTGAAAGTGTAAACATCAGATTAGGACAGTCACTGTCAAAATCACATCTCCAATGTATATTGATACATCGCCCATTTGTACACTGGAACTTGGTACTATCACAAGTGGTATGATCTGAAAATGTAGAGACAAGGGGGTCTGTATTATAAACAATCTTGTTGGATGGTAAAGCTTAATGGTGAAATTATGGTATGATCTTTGATAATATAGACCCAATATTAACAAGAGATGTTTGTAAAACATATATGCCCCCTCAAGGGCCTACATTTGATGTAGGTCAAAGTCCAAGGTCAAGTTAACAAGGTCCAAGGTCATGGTCAAAAATGAAAGGTCTTGGTAGGAGGTGTCTATGTGTGAAATATCAAAGCTGTATATGTAAAAGTAAAATGAAATATAGGCCAGGTTAAAGTTTTTAAAAGTAGGCCAAATGCCAAGGTCAAGGTCATGGTCAAATGTGAAAGGTCTTGGTGGTAGGTGTCTTTGTAAGAAATATCAAGGCTGTAGGAGTAATAGGACATAAGATAAAGGCTAGGTTAAAGATTTCTAAAAGTATGTAAAAATCAAAGGGAAAGGTCACACAGGCCAAGGTCATGGTCAAATGTGAAAAGTCTTGGTAGGAGGTGTCCATGTGTAAAATATCGAGACTGTATAGGTAACAGGACATGAGATATGGGCCTAGTTCAAGTTTTATAAAAGTAGGTCAAACTTCAAGGTCAAGGTCCAAGGTCATGGTCAAAAGTGAAATGTCTTGGTTTGAAGTGACCATGTGTGAAATATCAAGGCTGTATGTGTAAAATGACATGAAATATAGGCCAGGTTAATGTATTATAAAAGTAGGTCAAACACCAAGGTCAAGGTCACAAGGTCCAAGGTCATGGTCAAATGTGAAAGGTCTTGGTCGTAGGTGTCCATGTGTCAAATATCAAGGCTGTATGTGTAAAAGGACATTATATATCAGCTAGGTTACAGTTTTTATAAAAGTAGGTAAAAGTCCAAGGTCAAGGTCACAAGGTCCAGGGTCATAGTCAAATGTGAAAGGTCTTGGTAGGATGTGTTTATGTGTGAAATATCAAGGCTGTATGTGTAATAGCACATGAGATATAGGCCCAGTTTATTTTTTTTAAAAGTAGGTCAAACTCCAAAGTCAGGGTCACAAGGTCCAAGGTCATAGCCATATGTGATAGGTCTTAGTCGGAGGTTTCCATGTGTCAAATATCAAGGCTGTATGTGTAAAAGGACATGATATATTGGCCAGGTTAACGTTTTTCAAAAGTAGGTCAAACTCCAATGTCAAGGTCACAAGGTCCAAGGTCATGGTCAATTGTTAAAGGTCTTGGTAGGAGGTGTCCATGTGTGAAATATCAAGACTGTATGTGTAATAGGTCATGAGATATATGTCCGGTTTATCTTTTTTTTTAAAGTAGGTCAAACTCCAAGGTCAAGGTCACAAGGTCAAAGATCATGGTCAATTGTGAATGAAGTTGATAGGAGGTATCTCTGTGTGAGATATCAAGGCTGTATGTGTAAAAATACATGAGATATAGGCAAGGTTAAGAATTAAGTGTAAAAATCAACAAAGGGCAATAACTCCAAGAAGTTGATTGGTAAGGTTATGGTTTTTGTGCACTGCCTCTCCCCATAATGAGATCTATCCACCTGTAAAGTTTCATAATTCTGCCTTACATACTTTTTGAGTTGTGCTCCGGACAAGAATCAAGTTATAAAAATCAGCAAAGGGAAATAACTCAAAAAATTTGACCGGCAGAGTTACGGTTCTTGTGCACTGCACCTCTCCATAATGAGATCTATCCACCTGTAAAGTTTCATGATTCTACCTTACATACTTTTTGAGTTATGCTCCGGACAAGAATCAAGTTTGAAAATCAACAAAGGGCAATAACTCAAAAATATTATCAGCAGAGTTACGGCTTTTGTGCACTGCACCTCTCTATAATGAGATCTATCCACCCCTAAAGTTTCATGATTCTACCTAACATACTTTTTGAGTTATGCTCCGGACAAGAATCAAGTTTGAAAATCAACAAAGGGCAATAACTCAAAAAGTTTGATCGGCAGAGTTACAGTTCTTGTGCACTGCACCTCTCCATAATGAGATCTATCCACCTGTGAAGTTTCATGATTCTACCTTTAATACTTTTTGAGTTATGCTCCGGACAAGGTTTGGTCTACGGACAGACCGACTGACCGACCTACCGACCGACACTTGCAAAACAATATACCCCCATTTTCTTCGAAAGGGGCATAATGATCTGAAATATTGAATTCACTTCCAACAATCACTGTCAAAATCAAATCTCCAATGTTTATTGATACATCTACCATTTGTACACTGGAACTTGCTAGAATCACAAGTGGTAGATCTATGATCTGAAAGTGTAGAGACAAAAGGTCTGTATTATAAACAATCTTGTTGGATGGTAAAGCTTAATGGTGAAATTATGGTATGATCTTTGATAATATAGACCCAATATCAATGATCTGAAATATTGAATTCACTTTATCAGGAAAATCATTGTCAAAATCACATCTCCAGTGTATATTGATAAATCTCCCATTTGTACAAGGGAACTTGTCGAAGCTACATGTCATATGATCTGAAAAGGTAAACACAATTTGAATGATCTGGATTATTGAATTCACTGAAGCCTTTACCTATTAATGTATACAACCCATCATTAGCACCAAAGAGCCAGAGGCGAAATTTGAAAAGTGCCAGTAAATCCTAAACTGTGTTATATTTCCATTCCAAATAAAAACACAAGCATTCTTAACGGTTTAGAATTTTGAATCAATGCATAATTATGGAAATATTTGACAAAAATGTTATAAATTACCTCCCTTGCATATGAATATAGAGTAAAAACATATTTGTAAATTATTTTCTTCTTGAAGCATAATCTTGAAATCTGGCATGGTGAATCAATTTATATGAAGTTTATTTACAAGTGTGTGTAATTTGATGCATGTCGCATGGCTAGAAAGTTGTGTATTTAATGATGGGTCATATACCTTAAGGGTATCATAAAATAACATCATTAGGTAATGGGTTAAACAGTATCTTATTCTTATGACAGCAGCTGTAACACATAACCATGAATCCAGTGGTCTTGGTTTTTGGCTTAGTAAACCAGTTGTCCCTCTGGGGAAAGTTTACATCCATGTGTAAAATATTGCGGTGAAAAAGAAAATGATGATCATCAGCTGATCATCAGCGTTTTCTTCATGTGCCTCAATCTTTTCAAAAGCATTTTAAAAAGGATGTCCAAACCAGGTCTTGTTTGGGATAGGATTTAACCCTTTCCCAAACAAGACCGGGTTTTGACGTCCCTAATAGAAATGGCTTGGGAAAATATTGAAACAAAAGAAGAGTTTGAGTTTATTGGGGTTTTACGCCGTTTTTCAACTACCAGGGTCATATCGCGGCGGCGAAACAAAAGAAGAAACTGCTGATAACCAGCAGTTTCTCCTTTTGTCTCAATATTTCCTGTGCCATATTTTACACAAATTCTGTCTTTAATAACATCCATTTTGTCATTTGTGGCAGTTTTTGAAGTGGATCACCCTAAAATTTTGTCGTTTGGGAAAGGGTTAAACTAAGCATAGGAGAACTTACTGCAATTCTGTTCGTCCGAATTATCATGGCAATCATTATCAAAATCACACCGCCATTGTTTGGGAATACATCGACTGTTGGCACATCTAAACTGATCATCATTACATGGTTGATATTCTGTAAGCAACAAGAGCCGTCAGAGACGGACAATGCTCCCCGAATAAGGCATTGTCACAATAAATGTATGCCGTGCAGAGCTAACATAAAGCTAACAAATGTTAAGCCCCCTTTTTGCATGACATAATTTTTATACCCAAATTTCACATAGCTTTTTGTCAAGGGCATCTGAATTACTACTCAAATATGAAATTTCATCAAATTCTCACTATTAGACTAAGAGAAATTAGAGAAAAACTGTATTTTACCTTAAGTCCCCTTTTCCCATGACGAGGCCTCAAATCCAAAAACCGGGAAAAGGTACATCAGCATTATGTCGTAGGGAGTTCACACGGTAAGTTTCATTTGATTTGGCCCAAGGGTTATGGAGAAATCACTCCGGACGGACGGACGGATGGACGGACCAACGGACGGACGGACAGACAAAGCGGCAACTATATGCTCTTCCTTCGGGGAGCATAAAAAAGGTCAAGGCTAGATTTGTGAAAGAAATACATGTACTAATAACCCTTGTTATGGCAATTGTTATCAAAATAACAAAATTTCTGTTGGTTGTCAATAACTATTTTTTATCAGCAGAATTTTAAAAGATCTACAATATCTATTTTCCTATCTTGTCAGCTTTAAACAGAATTCAAAAGGTCAAGTATAAACAAGAGCTTTTTGTTAACCCTTTCCCAAACGGCAAAAATTAAGGGTGATCCACTTCAAAAACTGCCACAAATGACAAAATGTAAGTTATTAAAGATATAAATTGTGTAAAATATGACATAGAAAATATTTAGACAAAAGGAGAAACTGCTGGTTATCAGCAGTTTCTTCTTTTGTTTCAATGTTTTCCCAAGCTTTTTCTAATAGGGACGTCCAAACCAGGTCTTGTTTGGGAAAGGGTTAACTTCATAAATATGTTCTTCAGTTACAGTTCTTGTACACTGCTCTTCTCTATAATGAGATCTATCCACCTGTAAAAAAATTCATGATTCTACCCTGCATACTTTTGGAGTTATGCTCCACCGGACAAAAATTAATTAAGAAAGTCAACAAAGGACAATAACTCCATACCACAATCCGTTTCATCGCTGAAATCCCCACAATCATCATCATGGTCACACCGCCACAGGGACGTAATGCATTTTCCGTTATTACATGTGAACTGATTTGCCGAACATGTCGTATTCGGACGAGCACACACGCCCGTTGTTGCATTATTCCAGCCTTTCGGACAACAATGCTCATCTGCTCCCTCCACAACCACAGAAAGCGTAGAATTTTCACCGCATCGACATGTTCGATTTTTGTCGTTGACGCCGTCTTCTAGTGACGCGGGTGTAAGAAGACAAAGTTGGGTACAGCCGCCATTGTTGATACAAGCCTCATTTCCACCTGCAAGATTTAAAGCCATTACAAGATTGCATTTCTTTTACTTTTCCAATTTGTAAGGTGGCAACAGACGATAATTTCAAGTTGATGAAATATAGCTCATTACCAGATGATAAATTTTGGACTATTCCTATTTGAAAGATGTTGCAGACGACAATTTCAAGTTGATGAAAATTAAAAATCTTTCCATTTTGGGTTAGAAAACACTGTGAAAAATGAAGAAATTGCTTGTAACAAGCAATTTCTTCATTTTCCACAATGTTTTCCGACACCTTGCCTTGTGAGGGAGTCAAAAGGCATCACTGTGCAGTAATGGGTTAAGAATGTATGTAAGAATATGCATTATGACAATGCAAAACTGTTGTAAGTGGGTGAAATTATATGGTGTAGTGTATGACGAAAACCTTGTAACTGCAGGGTGAAAAAGCTAGAGTTACATTGTCATGACCACCCACATCTTCGCAAGCCAAGGGTGACATCTACGACGTAACGTCGTTTCTGTATTCACCCTTGGCGGATTTAGTCCGATTTTCTTGGTCTCCTGGAAAGCGTTTTCATTGGTTCCAGCGAGGTCTTGCTGGAACCAATCAGATTGTCGACTGATACATTTGTTATGAGTAACCAAATCATGACAACGGGCGGGAAAAAGCATTGCATTTGCAACTCAAAAACGCGAAGATGGGCGATTTTTCCTAAGAATTTCACTGCAATAGACAGGAATTCCCTAACTTTAATCGACGAATTATTATACTTTCGACAATTCGACCAAAAAACAGCTAACTTTTACATAATCCGCATGACGTATGACGCGAAAGACAACGCGCGTTAATGACGTCATCAATAATGGACGTAAACAACCAGCAAAACAACCGCTAGGCGGCGCTTCGCGATTTCAAGAAAATCGGACTAAATCCGCCAAGGGTGAATACAAACGTAGGTGGGTTCAACCTTGGCTAGCGAAGATGGACCACCCACTGATGACATTCTCTTATAAGAGTTGATGCCTTGTCACATGACCTCTGACAGGGTGTCCACAGTTTGAGTAAAGCAAAATTCCCTGACTTTTCCCTGACTTTTCCCTGACTAAAATCAAATTTCCCTGACTTATGTTTACCATATTTTGCAAGTTAATTTATGAAAATATTGGCCTCCTCCACCCTACAGCCAACCCTTTCCACTTCTAACTTTACCAACTGTAACTGTATTACTATTTGTATGAAGTATTAGCTAGGGAGGCAAGGGGCGCTAGTCCCTTCGGTTTCTTCTCAGTGTTATTATCAGTATTATCATTATAGCCAATCATAAAGAAACTGCCTCAGCCTTTATTTTTTTTATCTTTTTATTGTTCATACTCCAATCTTTTCAAAATTCCCTGACTTTTCCCTGACTTTTGCTTAAACTGTAAAATTCCCTGACCAATTCCAAAATTCCCTGACAATTCCCTGACCTTGAAAAAATATTTTTTCCCCTGACTTTTTCCCTGACCGTGGACACCCTGTCTGAGGCTGACCTTAAACCTAGTTGACAAAAATTAGGGCAACTCTTTGTGGCATGTACTTTTTTTGTGTAAAGTTTTCTGATTTTAACAAAAATGGCTGTGTTAAAAGCTTTCAGTCAGCATATTTATTGCAATTAACTGGAATTGCAAGTAAAAGGTTTGAGTTTGAGTTTATTGGGGTTTTACGCCGTTTTTCAACTACCAGGGTCATATCGCGGCGGCTGGAGCACCTAACCGTGGGTTCCTGGTATTTCTCGCACCAGTACAACCACAATATCCAAACCGAGCCTCCAGCTGCTCTCTCACATAGATGATTCACACCCATTGGTGAGAGACAAATGACTTGTCAAATGTCAGAATGGATACTGGCAGAGCCGGGGTTCGAACTCGAGACCCCTGGATTGACAGACTCCGACGTAACCGACTGAGCTATCCGGGCTCGGCTGCAAGTAAAAGGAGTAGATTGTTCACATAATATTAAGTGCAAGGCCAAAAGGTCATTGCTAATGAGCAAATAAGAAAAGACTCGAGTAACCATTGAGACAAAAGAAGAAAATGCTGATATCCGCATTTGTCTCAATATTATCCATCCTATACTATACACAAATCAAACTTTTATCAACAAAGGTTCTGTCATTTGACTTAGCTTTCAAATAGTACCAGTCAAAAATCTTGTTGTTTTGGAAAACGTAAACCCATTATCAAACAACACAATTTTGGGACATTCTTAATTCGACAAAGTTGTAAACAGTAATATATAGTGAATGAAATCTTTTTTGTGTAGAAAACATTGTGGAATATGAAGAAATTGCTTTTAAAAAGCAATTTCATAATTTTCCACTATGCTTTCCAAATCCTAAATCTTGTAGGGCGCCAAAAAGCCTAATTATGTGGAAATGGATTAACCCTTTCCCAAACAGCAAAATTTTAGGGCCATCCAATTTGAAAGTCGCTGCAGACATCAAAACAGATGATGATTAAGACAGGATTGGTGTAGAAAATGACCTTATGTACAGAAAATATTGAGGCAAAAGGAGAAACTGCTGGTTATCAGCAGTTACTTCTTTTGTCTCAATGTTTTCCCATGTCCTTTCTATTAGAGACATCAAAACCAGGTCTTGTTTGGGAATGGATTATATAGAGTACCTGCTTGCGATGTTTCCATCAGAACTTTAAGATCGGTCACTCGTACACTATTGACCTCAACTCGCACATCTCCTCCCGTGTTTCGATCACAACTCATAATGCGCATTCTACTCGTATCGGACCAGTAAAGTCGATCCTGCAAAAATGAAATTACAGCTATTTTCCATTCTTTCCCAAACAGTTCTTTCCTAAACAAAGTCTTAAGGGTTGCAGACAACAAAACTAATTAGACAGCCAGAATGATTGATTAATTGACAGATTAGGGTTTATTGTCTCTTTCAACTGCTATGGTCAAATCACAGAGGCTGGAGCACATAACCATGGGTTCCTGTCGTTTCTCATACCAGTTATAACACAACATCCTTACCAAGCCTCCAGCCTGCTCAAATGATTATTCAGGGACAATTTTGTATGAAAAGATATTTGCCGTGACCAAGGATGAAACCCAGGTCCAAGAGCGCCACAGCCAGAATGAAAATTCTCTTTGACCGGATGGAAAAGTGTCTGTTGTATACAGAATTTTCTTCTCTTATTTAACCCTATACATGCTGAATCTATAAAAGCTGGTAGAATAGAGTAAGATCAGACTGCACATATATGTGCAGGCTGATCTTGCTCCTTTCTGCCAGTAAAAGCAACAAGAATATTCCAGGATTAGCATAACAAGGTTCAATAATATCCAAAGCTTTCACAACTAAGTGGTATACAGTATTTTCTTTATTGGCTCTTGTCTCAATACGTTCTGAGCTTCATTGTACAGAAACCCTAACAATGGCAACATCTAGTTTGTCCAATGAGGCAACTTTCAAATAGGACCACTCTATTAAAATGTTGCTGTTTGGGAGAAGGTTAATCCATTACCAGACGACAAAATTTTCGACTATTCCAAATTGAGAGATGTTGCAGACGACAATTTAAAGTTGATGAAATATTAAGAATCTTTCTGTTTTGGCATAGAAAACATTATGGTAAATGAAGAAATTGCTTGTCAAAAACAATTTCTTCATTTTCCACAATGTTTTCCCAAGCCTTTTCTTGTGAAGGAGTCAAAAGGCGTCACTGTGCAGTAATGGGTTAAACAGTCTCTTTACCTTATAAATTGCTATGGCCTCAGTTTCTGTGTTTGGAAAAGGGTTAAATTAAGAGCCTATTTACCTTATAAATGGCTAAAGCCTCAGCATTTTGTACCCATTCATCACTATGAATTATGGTTACTATGTTAGTTCCATCAGTTGTCGCAGAAATGATCCATTTCTTCGATGTATCTGTCACGTAGATGAGCTCCGAAACATAGTCAATCGCAATACTGCTTGGCCATCCGAAATGACTAGTGCCTTGCATGAGAGTTTTGATAGATGAATTTCGTCCATCCATTGATGCTGACATGATTCTTGGATTTGAATCTGCTCCATCTGCCCAATACATCAAACTGGGAAAAAAAGTAAAATCTTTATCATTAGAATTCAAACATTTCAACCCTCTCCCAAATGACCAAATTTCAATGTGGTATAATTCAAAAGCTTCTTTAGACCACAAAACAGATGTTATCAAAGATAGGATTTGTGTTCAATATAGCATGCAAAATATTGAGGCAAGAGGAGTAAATGCTGATTATCCACATCTTCACCTTTTGCATCAATGTTTTCCCAATCCTTTGCTAATAGGGATGTCAAAACATGGTCTTGTTTGGGAAAGGATTAACCCATTCTTACATATATATACCTTATGACATGCCACCAAAAAGGCCTAGGAAAACAATGTGGAAAATGAAGACATTGCTTGTGACAGGCAATTTCTTCATATCCCTTAATGTTTTCTAACCAAAAAGACCTAAAATATAAAATTTCATTCAGTTTAAGTCGTCTCCTGCAACATCTTCGAATTTGGAACAGTCTAAAAGTTTGCTGTCTGGACATTATGATTTCCAATCCAAGTTAGTCTTATGATCATAGATGATACAGGCATTTTGTATGGTAGACAAGAGCTGTCCGAAGACAGCGCGCTCGACTTTCTAGGTTGCTTAGTATAAAGGGGGCATAACTCCAAATATAGTGGAGCCAGGGTCATGGGCCCTGATAGTAAGGTAGAGGGTGTGATGGTGAATAAGTATTCCAAGTTTGGGTTGAATCCCTTTGTTAGTATGGAAGTTATTGATGTTTGAAAAAACTTTAACCTTTGTTGCAACGCCGACACCAACGACAACGCCAACGCCAATGCTGACGCCCGGATGACAGTATAAGCTCTTCGAAAAGTCAAGCTAAAAATGTCATTGTTTAACCCTTTCCCAAACGACATCATTTTAGGCTGGTCCAATTTGAAAGGATTTGCAGACGACAAAATAAATCCTTTCAAATGGAGAAAATATGTGTTATAGCCCAGAAAATATTGAGGCAAAAGGAGAAAGTGCTGATGATCAGCAGTTTCTTCTTTTGTCTCAATGTTTTCCCAAACCTTTTCTCTTCGAGACGTCAAAACCCGGTCTTGTTTGGAAAAGGGTTAAGAAAAGATTCACTCATCCCCATAATTACACTTTTTTACGCCACACAAGGTAATGGCTTTGGAAAACATTGTTGAAAATGGGGAAATTGTTTGTGGCAAGCACTTTCTTCATTCCCACCATGTTTTCCATCCGAAAAGTCAAACTAACGTAAAATTTCATTCACTTGAAATTATATCCTACAACATATTTGAATTTAGAGGAGTCCAATTTTTTTCTGTTTGGTAATGAGTTTAAGTACCTATGGTAAGGGTCCAGGGCTAGGGCTCTTGGTTGCTCCAGGATGCCGCCTTTTACTATTTGTCTACGATAATTTCCATCATGTCTTGAAACTTCTATGACCTTGAACTGTGAGTCAATCCAATATATGTTGTTTCCTTTCCAATCGTATGCCAGTGAAGTGACATTGCCGATACTAGTGTTATGTAGAACATCAATAGTGTGGTTACCATCATCGCATAGTCTCTGTAAAAACGGAAATTATAAAATAAATGTCTTTTAAAGTGATAGAAAAGTCGAACATGGCCATTTTGTCAAATTCAAGAGCACATAACTCAGTATGTGAGACTTCAATCAAAACAAAACATACACTCTTAAAAGATTTCACGATGTGTCCAAGTTTTGTCTGGGTTGGTCAATTATACTTTAAACTTTTCCCAACTTAGACAAAGTTTACATCAATAATACATATTTTCTGTACTTTATTGTAAACAAATGCTAACTTGATTTACATCCAATTTATGATTTGACGAATCTTTCAAATTTGAGTAGCCTATTATTTGCCATTTGGTACAAAGTTACAAAAAATTTGAAAGCTACTGGAGGCAACAAAAGGGATGTTACTAAAGGTAACATTTGTGAACAATATAGCACAGGAAACTTTGAGGTAAAAGTAGAAAATGCTGATTATCTGCATTTTCTTCCTTTGCCCCAATGTTTTCCCAAGCCTATTTTAATAGCAATGTCAAACCTTGTTTTGGAAAGGCTTAATCTAAACTATATCTATAAGGATAGGATAGGATAGTATAGCTTATTTTACTTGTAGATGACAAAAGTACACTTGGATACAAAAAGACAAATACAAAGACCATTATAGCTCATGATAAATGACCTGGCAGAGCATGTCTAGCTATTTGCTAGGGATGCTCAGTCAGGTCATTTATCGTGAGCTATATACATAATTAAACAGTGACATGAACGAGATAAAGTGTAAATAGCAGATAGTCTTTTTCTTGATACTCAAAGTCAGTGGCTGTAATGTAACCATAAAATGCTAATCATCATTTTCTTCTTCTGCCTATATGTTTTTTCAAGCATATTCTATTAGGAATGCCAAAACTTTGTTTGGGAAAGGATAAATCTAAACTAGATGTATACAAAAATCAACAAGTACCTGTATTTTCTTTGCACCACTGTCTGCCCAAAACACACACCCATGTTCATTATACTCAAAATCAATGGCGGTAATCTGGCTGGGATACGAACTAGTCACGAGATTGACGTCGGAAGTGTCACTGTCTAAAACTTTCCTTGTGATTCTTGTCCCGGTTGAATACAGAAGGAATTCTCCATATGCTGAAAAAGGATGTACTTTTTAATGTAAAACGAGTATTGCAAGCATGAAGTTATTAAATAGTAAAATTCTAGGCTGGTCAAAATTCATGGTTATGATGCAGGAAAAAATTTCATGTATATGAAAATTTCCACTTTGTGGTCTTACTGGGTAGAAAGCATTAACATTGTGGGAAATGAAGAAATTGCTTGTTGTAAGTAATTTCTTCATTTTCCACAATGTTTTCAAAAGACATTATTCTTAAAGGACATTAAAAAGCATTATTGAGTGGGAATGGGTTAATATTTCCGTTTGTGAATTGCAGCAGTAAAATATTATACAGCTATACCAGATGATTAACAGTCTTGTGTACTCTTTGTGATATTGTTTCATAGGCAAACTTGATTAGAGTACACTTTTCTAAGGGCGAACTCTTTTATGGTCCAAGGTTTTGGATGTTAAATCCTTTCCCAAACAAGACCTGGTTTTGACTTCCCTAACAGAAAAGGCTTTGGAAAACATTGAAACAAAAGAAGAAACTGCTGTTAACCAGCAGTTTCTCCTTTTGTCTCAATATTTTTGTGCCATATTTTACACAATTTGACAAATCCTACCTTCAATTACATCCATTTTGTTATTTTTTACAGTTTTTGAAGTGGATCACCCTAAAATTTTCTTGTTTGGGATAGGGTTAAAACATACTTCACATTACTGATACAATGAAAAAGTTTCTTCAATTTTCTAATGGCGACATGGGAACATGTACCTTCAATCAGGGGCGGATCCAGGATTTCTTTGAGGGGAGGTTCGTTTTTACGAAAAGGAGGGTTCGTTTTACAAGTTTTACACACTTTTGAATGAATTTCTGCATGAAAATGAAAGAATCAGGCTACAGAGTGGGGGTTCGTTTGAACTCCCCGAACCCCCCACTGGATCCGCCACTGCCTTCAATCAGTCATAATTTGCACCTTTCTATTCTGACAAGGGCAAACTTTTATTGTCTGCTTAGATTCCACTTACTTCTAACTTGGCAATAATATTGCAGGGGACCATACTTGTGTTCATCACCACCGACACAAGTATCTCCGATAATTTTCCTGTAGCCGCGGGTCCACGGGTATGTCGTGCCCGCAGGACAATAGTGCGGTGCCGTGTGTATCACGTCCTTCCATTCAGGATCAACAATGCACTTTGTAAAGCCGAAGTATTGTGACGGCTTGAAACCAAAATCACTGTGAAATAAAGAGAATGTGTTTTGTTTACAACCACAAAAGTTCCTTAACAACCATTTTTACAAATACATGACCTGGATAATATACTTGAATCTAGGTATTATTGGTAACAACTAGTCAAAAGGAAAACATATGCCAATTATTATAGTCCTTCAGCAAATTCTTTAAACGTTATGGTTATTGTTAATTTAATGCATAAGATATGTGTTAAAAAAAAATCCTGTTTTACAGTATTGAAAATTAATCGGAATAATTAACTCAAATTGAATTCATTCTGCCTAATTCTTTAAACATAATATTTAATGATTGTTACCGAACAATAAAAGAAAAAACTAGATCTAACCATTCAAAGTCCTGTCTTGTACATGAGCATGTTTGGCTGATGATTCTACGATCATAGTCTTCCCCATTGTAACAGTTAGAACGGGGATTTCTTCTCTCATACAAAATTTTGCTTCCAAGTAAACATCCTGCAAGAAATTACAAGGACTGATCTCAGCTGTCAATCTTTTAATTGACAACAATCTATCAATTAATTCATTACCAGACAGCGAAATTCTAGACTTGTTCAGATTTAAAGATAATGCAGATGGCAATTTCAATTGAAAGAAATTTTACATCTTTTTGTCTTTCCGAGGAGAGGGTGTTGTAGTGGGAAATGAAAAAAATTGCTTGTCACAAGCAATTTTTTCATTTTCTACAACCTTTTCCAAAGACTTTATCTTGGGAGCTGTACAAAGGCGTCACTGTGTGGTAATGGTTTAAAAGTGCATTTTTGCTACATGCAACAATTTTCTCAGATGTATTTCAGCAGATGGTGCACCTAACAATATCTTCCTTGTATTTCTTGAACAAGTGCAAAAACTATATCCTATCCAAGCCACAAGATCTTGGTCCAATTTACACAATTCATCCATTTGTGAGAGGCAAATCACTTTTGCCAAATGTCAGAGAGGATATTGGCAGAGCAGGATTTCGAACCCACAAAATTTTTATTGACTGACTCCAATAAACTCTGACAGAAGATTTTCAGGCATGTGTATCTTTTAGATCTCTAACATAAAAATCTTCACATTAACATTGAGCCAAATGAAGATAATATGTATGAGAGATTGCTTGGCTTTTTTTCAAAACGAGACCTGGTTTGGCAGTTTTGATTGAGAAGACAGTGCTGAAACTGTCTTATTTGTTGTGAGAGTAAACATACCTTTAAACGGAGTATTGTCGGGGAGAGACCAGTTTTTATAATCATCTCTTAAGCATTTTTGGTACTCTGAAATAAAGCATTAACTAGACAGTCCTGGCGGCCTGGAAGCGCTCCACAGGCCTGATTGTTTGTCTTGTTGAATGCAATTTCAAAGGTTCAGGCTGCGCAAACAAGCAAATACATGACCAAGCTGAAAATTACGAGCAAGTAAGATCGTATGGTCAATTAAGATTTCTGTGAAAGTTCTGTATTGATTAATTAATTAATACTCATTAATATAAAAGTGAAAATAAAGCCAAAAATATCAATAACAAGGGCACATAACTCATATAAAATTCAGATCAAGCTGAAAATTACACCAAGGCAAGATGTTGTAGTCACCAACATTCTGTACAAATTTTGTCTTGATTGGTCAATATTAAGTTGCTAGAGTGAAAACAAAGTCAAAATAGAGTCGAAAATGGCAATTTTGTCAATTTCAAGGGCACATAACTCATGAATCCAGCTGAAAATTATACCAAGGCAAGATCTTATAGTCACAAACATTCTGTACAAGATTTGTCTTGATTGGTCAATATTTGTAGTTGCTAGAGTGAAAACAAAGTCAAAATAGAGTCGAAAATGGCAATTTTGTCAATTTCAAGGGCACATAACTCATGATGTAAAATTCAGATCAAGCTGAAAATTATACCAAGGCAAGATCTTATGGTCGAAAACATTCTGTCTCAGTTTTGTCTTGATTGGTCAATATTTGTAGTTGCTAGAGTGAAAACAAAGTCAAAATAGAGTCGAAAATGGCAATTTTGTCAATTTCAAGGGCACATAACTCACGATGTAAAATTCAGATCAAGCTGAAAATTATACCAAGGCAAGATGTTGTAGTCACCAACATTCTGTACAAGTTTTGTCTTGATTGGTCAATATTTGTAGTTGCTGGAGTAAAAACAATGTCAAAATAGAGCCGAAAATGTGATTTTGTCAATATCAAGGGCACATAACTCATGAATCAAGCTGAAAATTATACCAAGGCAAGATCTTATAGTCACAAACATTCTGTACAAGATTTGTCTTGATTGGTCAATATTTGTAGTTGCTAGAGCGAAAACAAAGTCAAAATAGAGTCGAAAATGGCAATTTTGTCAATTTCAAGGGCACATAACTCATGATGTAAAATTCAGATCAAGCTGAAAATTATACCAAGGCAAGATCTTATGGTCGACAACATTCTGTCTCAGTTTTGTCTTGATTGGTCAATATTTGTAGTTGCTAGAGTGAAAACAAAGTCAAAATAGAGTCGAAAATGGCAATTTTGTCAATTTCAAGGGCACATAACTCACAATGTAAAATTCAGATCAAGCTGAAAATTATACCAAGGCAAGATGTTGTAGTCACCAACATTCTGTACAAGTTTTGTCTTGATTGGTCAATATTTGTAGTTGCTGGAGTAAAAGCAATGTCAAAATAGAGCCGAAAATGTGATTTTGTCAATATCAAGGGCACATAACTCATGATGTTAAATTCAGATCAAGCTGAAAATTATACCAAGGCAAGAGATCTTATGGTCATCAACATTCTGTACAAGTATTGTCTAGATTGGTTAATATTTGCAGTTGTTAGAGTGAAAACAATGTCAAATTATAGAGCCGAAAATGGCAATTTGTCAATTTCAAGGGCACATAACTCATGATGTAAAATTCAGATCAAGCTGAAAATTACACCCTAGCAAGATCTTATAGTCACCAACATTCTTTTGTAGTTTTGTCTTGATTGGTATATATTTGTGGATTTTATAGTAAAATTTAAGTCAAAACCAGCTATTTTTGATATTCAAGGGCAGATAACTCGGGTTATTCTGATTCAATCCAAATTCTTTCAAGGAATCTGAGAGAGGGTCACCCAAGGATCATTCTTGTGAAGTTTGATTGAAATTCTGAGAAGAAGATCTTTAAAGAAAAAGTTTACAGACGGGCAGACGCACGGACGCACACACGACGGACACACCGCCATGACAATAGCCCGCTGGCCTGTCGGCCAGTGGAGCTAAAAATTTTAAAGATTGACAAAATCATTTAAGCCAATGTTTGCTATAGCCAAGGATTAAACAAAGGACCTCATGAGTGAGAGTCTGATGTGCTACCCCCTGTGCTATGACTGCTTCCACACATCCATACTAAAAAGGCCTGGGATAATATCGAGAAAAAAAGAGAAAATGCTGATTATCAGCATTTTCTTCTTTTTGCTTAAAAATTGCACATGTTTTATTGCACACATATCTTTATCAACATGAATTCTGTGGACTGCAGCAGCTTTTAACCCTTTCCAAAACAGCAAATTTTCAAAATTTCCATTTCAAAGGCTGCTGCAGATGACAAATGGACCCTGTTTAAGATAGAATTTGTGTACGAAATAGCACAGAAAATATTGAGACAAAAGGAGAAACTGCTGGTTATCAGCAGTTTCTTCTTTTGTCTCAATGTTTTCGCAAGCCTTTTCTATCAGGGACGTCAAAACCAGGCCTTGTTTGGGAAAGGGTTAAATAAGACCATCCTAAAATTTTGCTATTTGGGACGATGTAAAACATAGACATTTCAGACAATCAGCATTTTCTTCTTTTTTTTTATTTCAAAAATGTATTTCCAAGCTTCAAACATGTTTTGTGAGAAAGGAAACAAGATACACAATCATGATGAAAATGAATAAATACTTACGGAACACATTGGACATATTGAGGGCGAAAACTCTCCATGAATGAGGTCCGATGGACGATCCAAAGACAAACAAAGTCGTAGTTTTCTCTCCTGGCTCCGTCAAAACTCCGTAAATCGTGAATCGTTCCGTCGTAAAATTATATTTGTGCCATATTTGACCTTCATCCGTGGTGTATCTATAAAGATAAAAAATATATGAACCGCATTCACGAACAATTCAAAATTGATTTTTAAATCTGAATTTCACTTCAAGCTATCTGACTGGACCAGGTATTATATGTCTCAGCAAATACCATTGATTGTTTTGTTATTTTACAGTAATTTTAGAAATTAGACTGGTTTGTAAATGCCACCCTTGATGGTATGACTGGGAAGTACAAGCATACAGACAAACATCAAGAGGGCCGTATGATTCACAAACTTATTTTGAAGAAACACTGCAATTGATATTTTGAGGAATTAACCGAATAATTGGAGTTTAAGGCCTCTTTCAACTGCTATGGTCATATCATGGTGGATGGGGCAGCTAACCATGTATTTTTATAATTTTTCTCATCGCTACTACCAACAACAGTGATTTTTTTTCTTAAAAAAACGGTCGTTATTGGGCCCCTTTCCCCTCTCTGAGGAATATACTTTTTTCCCCCATTTTAGAGAAATTTTCCCCTCCTGGAACTAGATTTTTTCTTGCAAAGAAAAATCCAAATCATAGTTAGATTCTTGGCATCTCTAACAGTTCTAATGGTTGTTTGAATGTCCCATTATGATATACAAGCAAGTTAAATGCATTTATAACACTGTATTTGGGAGTATAAGCATGTATTGAAATTTCCCCATTTTGGGCGTTCACGCGAAAATTTCCCCCCACCTATGGGCCCTGACCGCCTTCCCCCAAAATTAAAAATAAACACTGAACAATATCCAATCCTAGCCTCCAGCTGCTCTCTAACTTGGATGATTCTCATCCATTGGTGGGAGACAAATCACTTCACCCATTACCAAACATAGACGCTTTTTGACGCCATTACAGGAAAAGGCTTTGGACAACATCATGGAAAATGAAGAAATTGCTTGTGACAAGCAATTTCTTCATTTCCCACAATGTTTTCTACCCAAAATACTAAAAGAAAAATCGAAATTTCATTACATTGAAGTGTCGTCTGCAACTTCTTTCAAATTGGACTACCCCATATTTTGTCGTCTGGTAATGGGTTAAGTCAAATGTCAGAAAGGATGTTGTCCGAACCATGATTCAAAACCCACAATGCCTGGATTAATAGACTCCAACATTACCAACTGAGTTATCAGGGCTCGCCCATTTTGAGAGATACTATGTTCCATTTTCATTTTTTATAAACAAGCTTTACAACAAGAGTTGTCTGCGGACAACGTAGCTCGCCTATACGGGAGCTTGTCACAAAAACAGCTAATTTTTTAAAAGTAGGTCAAACTCCAAGGTCAAGGTCACAAGGTCAAAGGTCATGGTCACAAATGAAAGGTCTTGGCAGGAGGTATCCATGTGTGAAATATCAAGGCTCTCTATATTAGTGCATGATATATAGACCAGGTTAAAGTTTTTTAAAAGTAGATCAAACTCCAAGGTCAAGGTCACTAGGTCAAAGGTCATGGTCCCAAATGAAAGGTCTTATCAAGAACTATCTATGTGTGAAATATCAAGACTGTATCTCTAATAGTGCCTGAGATATAGACCAGGTTAAAGTATTTCAAGTGAAGACGGGACGGGACGCGACGCCGACACTAGGGCTGTGACATTAGCTCCCCGGACATAAAGTCCCGGCTCGCTAAAAAATACTCACACAATCTGATTGGTTGGTTCATACGCTTTAATAGCAACAATTACTCCACCATGGTCGACAAATGTAAAGAAATGTACACCGACAAGAACCTGAAAAACATATAAAGGAAATTGGTTATATTTTGACATTTTACCATTTTACTGATTATCACTTTATCCCTTTCCCAAACAAGACCTGCTTTTGACATTCCTAATAGAACAGGCTAGGGAAAATATTAAGGCAAAAGAAGAAACTGCTGATAATCAGCAGTTTCTCCTTTTGTCTCAATATTTTCTGTTGTACTCAAATCTATTCCTTTATAACATAAATTTTGTCGTCTACAGCAGCTTTTAAATAGGACCGCACTAAAATGTTGTCATTTGGGAAAAGGTTAAATAATTACTGCACAGTGAAGCCTTTTGACTCCCTCACAAAAAAGGCTTGTGAAAACATTGTTGAAAATGAAGAAATTGCTTGTGACAAGCAATTTCTTCATTTTCAATAATGTTTTCTTACCAAAAATGGAAATATTTGTAAAATTTCATCAACTTTGAAACTGTCGATTGCAACACCTTTAAAATTGGAACAATCCAAAATTTTTGCAATCTGGTAATGGGTTAACCCAATGATCATCAATTTTAAAGTCAGCAGTAATCAATTGGAGCCTACAGCTAGCCACAGCACATTTACTTTTACTCTCATGTGTACCCATTTTTACACCTTGGTGAAGAGGAGCATTGTGAGGCATTTTTTGCTTATAAAAATTCTCGTGACAAACCCAGAACCTTTAAGCTTCTACCCAAAAGCTTGCATCCTGCCACAAGGCCAATTTATCTCACATAAACATAATGAAAAGTACTCTACATATTTTATGTACAGTCTGTAATTTCATAACACCATAAATATTTGTGCAAAAGAAAAATGTTTTTTTAACTCTCTCCCAAACAAGACCTGGTTTTGACGTCCCAAATAGAAAAGGCTTTGGAAAACATTGAAACAAAAGAAGAAACTGCTGATAACCAGCAGTTTCTCCTTTTGTCTCAATATTTTCTGTGCCATATTTTACACAAATCCTATCTTTAATAACATCCACTTTGTCATTTGTGGCAGTTTTTGAAGTGGATCAGCCTGAAATTTTGTCGTTTGGGAAAGGGTTAAAAGAGAAAATTACCTGATGCCAATCATAACCAGCATTTGTTGACAGATAAATCCCGACACTTTTGTCCACATGAATACGCTGACCCACATTTCCCGTCGCAATAATCAGTCCTGGTGCTGATGATCGGGACAAAATGGCATTCGCTCTGCTGCGATCATATAGACGATCAAACTTCTGAGTCAAGTGGAGTGAGCAATTGGTCTGAGTCTGAAAAAGATGTAGTTACACGGTGTATAATCATGTGACTAAGAATTTCCGATAATCGCCAATATCTTGCAGAGAAGCAGAGAAGGTGGGAAAATCTCAGGAATAAGCTGTACGTGTTGGACTTTTGAAAAATCAACTGATAAAAAAGTTATTAAAGATCAACCAAAATTTTGGTTGACCTTCAATAACTTTTTTATCAGCCATTTTTTTAACAAGAGGCCCAGGAGGGCCTGAATCGCTCCACTGGTTAAAGTGGAAGAATTATCCCACGATTTCTTGTAAGCCTTACACAGGGGCAGCCAAATCTTGATATTTGTGAATAAATTTTGAAAAGAGACTCAAAGAACATTCTTGCAAAGTCTGGTTACAA
The DNA here is from genome assembly GCA_963680895.1 of Fragum sueziense. Classification (NCBI taxonomy): domain Eukaryota; kingdom Metazoa; phylum Mollusca; class Bivalvia; order Cardiida; family Cardiidae; genus Fragum; species Fragum sueziense. The sequence continues at coordinate 62,780 of CAVMGG010000326.1, forward strand.
TTGGCCTTATGGTTGATTTTTAAAGAATTTTCTTATGATTTCTGTAAGTCTGATAAGCCCCTTTCTCCCTGCCACAGCCACATTTTTTTGACAAATATAAAAATTTGTGAACAAATTTTAAAAAGAACGACTAAAGGCTCATTCCTGCAAAGTTTGGTTCAATTGGGCACACTGGTTGATTTTTTAAGAATTTTCTTATGATTTCTTTAAGTCTGATAAGCCCCTTCCTCCCTGCCATGGCCACATTTTTTGACAAATGTAAACAAGCTGAAAATTACACCAAGGCAAGATCTTATAGTCACCAACATTTTGTGAAAGTTTTGTTTAGATTTGTCAATATTTGTAGTTGCTAGAGTGAAATCAAAGTCAAAATAGAGTTGAAAATGGCAATTTTGTCAAATTCAAGGGCACATAACTCATGATATATAATTCCGATCAAGCTAAAAATTATACCCAGGCAGGATATTATGCTTATATATATTCTGTCCAAGTTTTGTCTTGATTAGTTGATATTTGTAGATTTTAGAGTAAAAATAAAGTCAAAACCAGCTATTTTTGACATTCAAGGGCAGATAACTCAGGTTATTCTGGTTCGATCAAAATTCTTTGAAGGAATCTGAGAAAGGGTCACCCAAGGATCATTCCTGTGAAGTTTGGTTGAAATACATCCAGTAGTTTCTGAGGAGAAGATTTTTAAAGAAAAAGTTAACGGACGGACGGACGGACGCACGGACGGACGGACGCACGCACGCACGACGGACACAACGCCATGACAATAGCTCGCTGGCCTTCGGCCAGTGGAGCTAAAAACCTGACACGCCCATCTAATGTACGACGTTTGTCCACTTTCTCTGCTTCAAACCGCATTCAAATCGGTCCCATATTAATAAAATTATTGAAGATTTTCTGAAATTTGTGTATCACGTGATTATACACCGTGTTGAAAGTTATTTTAAAATTTTTGGTCTTTTGGGGTAGAAAACCCTATGGGAAATGAAGTATAGCAATTGAAACTGATATACTTTCCCCACTGGTACTCAATCCAGATATAATGTGACCTGTTTAAATACTTATCATACACTATCATAATCTATAGTAACAATGACCTATATAAGTAGTATAAGATCGAGTGCCAGTGACTCTCCCCTACTTTGTATTTGGTTGGTATAAAAAGATTATTGAAACTCTACTTACTGGATTTGGGCTATACCACTGTGTTCTCTGAAACATAAAATACCGGTACTTTGTGTTAACCCTTTTACCAGACAACAAAAATTTTGACTGTACCAAATTGAAAGATGATGCAGACAACAATTCCAACGGAATTTAAATGATTGGTCTTTTGGGGTATAAAACTTTGCGAGAAATGAAGAAATTGCTTGTCACAAGCAATTTCTTCATTTTCCACAATGCTTTTCAAAACTATTACCTTGTTGGGCGATAAAATGCATTAATGTGTGGTAATCATTACCACACACTGATGCATTTTGTCGCCCCACACCGTGATGGGTTAACAGGTTATGACAGAAAACTAAAACACAATTCCTTGGGTATATAATAATGGCCATGGCAACAAAAAAGAGAGGATGACATTTATTCTTTTATATCAAACCAAAAACCTATGCCGTAGAACTCATTGGAATCGTCTCAATGAGATAATTCCAATGAGTATCCACAACATAGGGTTTGATGGATAATCAATGATACATTGCACTTTGAAAAGCGAATATGTCCTCTTATCAGGTAAATAACAATGTGATGATTTTCAATGAAAACCTCGTAACTGCAGTTAACAAGAGCCGTCACAGACGGATTATGCTCCCCGAATAAGTGTTTGTCACAAAATAAAAACTATCATACATTAAGCCCCCTTTTCCCATGACATACTTTTTGTACACACATTATTTATAGAATATGGTCTAGAACATCCTATTTATTACATGAGCACAAAATTTCATTAAATTCTGCCCATTAGATGAAGAGAAATAAGAGAAAAACTAATTTTTACACTAAGGCCCCTTTTTCCATGACGCAGCCTTAAATTTACAAACGGAGAAAAAAGACCCTAGGTATTGACCCAGGGAGTTCACATGTGAAGTTTAATTGAATTTGGTCCAAGGGTTGCTGAGATATGGCTGTGGACGGACGGACACACGGACGGACGGACGGACGGCGTGGCGACTATATGCTCCCCCGAAATTTTTTCGGGGAGCATAACAAGCTGCAGTTACGAGGTTTTCATTGAAAGGGACGAATGACTGATAAAGAAATAATACTAACAACAGAGGAATTTGTTGGCTGATGAAGAGAGTTGCGCTCAGGGCCGGGCCTGATGTTCAACTTTGGCTTTTAAACTTATAGTAATGATTTTACATATGTAAACAATCGAAAATTCATGCAACGGCGAAAATATTGCACAGTATGTTGTCAAGGATCACATTAGATATGGGGACTCATTCAGAAATCCACAAATGGGCACATGCCGGCGAGTTGACTCATTGGAGTCAACTCGTCTTCATGTTCCCATTGGTAAATTGCTCCTTTACTATATTAATTTTAACATTAAGTCATCTAAAATTGTTTATTTGTACGGGAACCCCAAAACCCACGGGTATATTTTTACGGGAACCTGGGTAGAAATTTTGTACCCGTCTCAGCCCTACTGACAATACTTACAACTGAGCAATTTGTCGGCTGATGAAGAAAGTTGCGTTCTGGTGCTACAACCAGCTCCCATTCTCCTCCTTTATCAAACGATATCAGCGTCCTCTGATGGTCCTCGTTAAAAGTTTTGTTGATGAGTTGAGTTGCGATGTATACGCCGCGGATACCGGCAACTTTGTGAATGTCTGCGAATGGCTCATCGGAATAGTATCTAGAAGAAAATATTAACCCATTATCAAACGACAAAATTCAAGGCGGTTCCAAGTTCAAAGATGTTGCGAACAACAATTCCGTATGAATACATTTCTTGGTCTTTCTGGGTACGAAACATTGTCAGAAATGAAAAAAAGTGCTTGTCACAATGTGAAATTGTGAAATTTCAATGGATTTTTTAAAATTTGAAATCAAAATGCAGCACTCTGTTTCATAGATGGGGGTTTAAATATGTTTTAATACCAGCTTCTAAGTCTTACAAAACCCACATTTCATGGTGTGACCCTTTTGAATTGCATTTAGATGTCTTCAAGGGAAACTGAAATTATGTGATCATAACATTCGGTATGTAGAGATGAAGCAAAATGAAATTGCTGATAGTGAATAATAAAGCTGACTTATTTGCAATTTATGACAACAAAATGCCTCACCTGATCCAAGAGTCATTGTGAGATCCTTTTGGATTGAAGTAGAGGATATCTTCAAGGGAAAGGGAAAATTTTGTTCCATTCACATTGGAGATGTAGAGATGAGATGAAATACGATCTGGACTCACACATAGAAATAGCTGACCATCTGACGCATCCGCTACATAGTAATCCTATGACAATAGAAATGTGAAAGGATTGGATTGAATGGAGTTTTACGTCCCACTCAACAGCTAAGGTCATATGGAGACGGGACCTTGGTTTAACCCTTTCCCAAACAAGACCTGGTTTGACGTCCCTAAGAGAAAATACTTGGGAAAACATTGAGACAAACAAGAGCTGTCACTGTAAGATGACAATGCCCCCGACACCGCTTTGATCGTCATAAGGTCAAGGTCATCCAGGGGTCAAGGTCACCAAAGTATGTGCCTACAGAAAGGTAATGTACCAAGGAATGTTGTGGTAAAGTATGAAGCGAATATGTTAAGTAATAAGGAAGTTATGGCCAATGTTAAAGTTTTTGGACGGAATGACAGACAGACGGACAGACGGACAGACAGACGGACGGACTGACGGACAAGTCAAATTTATGATGCCTCCCTATCGGGGGCATAAAAAAGAAACTGCTGATAACCAGCAATTTCTCCTTATGTCTCAATATTTTCTGTACCATATTTCACACAAATCCTATCTTTAATTACATCAATTTTGTCATTTGTGGCAGTTTTGAAGTGGAACACCCATAAAATCGTCGTTCGGGAAAGGGTTAAAGTCTCATCCGAAAGACTAGATGGGCGGGGAATGAAGCAGGAACCCCTGGTTTTCAAGTCCAGCGCTTTGCCACTGAACCACCTCCACCCCTAGAAATGTGAAAGGACTTTCTGCGAAGTATGTACAGTATCAACCCTTAACCCTTTCTCAAACGGCAAAATTTTAGGGAGATCCACTTCAAAAACTGCCACAAATGACAAAATAGATGTTATTAAAGATAGAATTTGTGTAAAATATGGCATAAAAAATATTAAGACAAAAGAAGAAACTGCTGGTTATCAGCAGTTTCTTCTTTTGTTTCAATGTTTTCCTAAGCCTTTACCATTAGGGACGTCAAAGCAAGGTCTTGTTTGGGAAAGGGTTAACAGCCTGTTCCAACAGCACAGACTTATTAGGATCAAAACTTTTCACTCTACGGTAATTTTCAGGATCTCATCTGGTATGTTTTTCTTTTCAAACTTTATGTTCATTTTCCAAATGCGCAATCTGGTCAAGGTCTGATAAGCCGGATCCTTTTTCTCAAAATTTTATTTCATTAACTTCCCAGAAGGTCCTATTTAGTGTATGGGTCACAAACAAATCAAATCAAATTCATGAAACTATACACTTTCAAAAACTTTTTTTATTGGCAAGACTGATAATCAGCATTTTCTCCTTTTATCTCAACATTTTCAGAGCTACACTGTGCACAAATCCCATCCACATACATGTAATTATTGCCATACATTTTACGTTCTGCAGGAAATTTCAATTCAAATCTTCATAATATGTTGTTATTTGGAAAAAGGTTTAAATATGTAAGGAAAATAATTACCAAACTATGTAGACTTTCTGGAAATTCTGCAGGGTTGAATCTTTGTCTATTGTGTGAAATAAACATCTGGTAGAAATAACCATCACCACCCAGTAATCTCTGAAAATAAAACAATCTTCATATAATAAATGAACTTGGATCTGGAAAACAGTCCTTTTAGCTTTTGATACAACTTTACAACCAGTGCTTCTGAAATAAGCTGCCCGAGTTGTCCGACTTGTCCATTTACCTGTACGGACAAGCAGATTTTGAAAGCTAGGTTGTCCATGGACAAGTGAAAAATCTGGTTATAATAAAAAGGTTTTTTTTTTCTTTTTCTCACTATTTTTTCATACAATGTAATTCCTGATAGTTAAAAGTATGAATTTTGTTGTGGACAATAGTAAGACAGTCAGAATAGACATGCAATAAACAAATGAAGCTATTGAAATGTGCATGGGTTTTGCACGGACAAGTTAATTTTGGATCAACACTTGTCCATGGACAAGTAGATTTTCAAAATATTTCAGAAGCACTGACAACCAATTCAGCTCATGTCATAGTGCAGTCTAGAGCCAGTACAGAACTTTACAGTAGCTGCAGGTTATAAATACTCCATTTCAGTTCAACATGGATCTTGATCAGACTGTGTGAAGTCTCAAATTGCTGCTTTTCAACGAAAACCTTGTAACTGCAGTATGTTTTAAGCTGCAGTTACAAGTTTTTTGTTGAAAAGTGAGGAAATGTTGATTGGAGTTGTTTTCAAGGTCCTACCACAATTTTGTTACGACAATATTTTTATGTCTTCATGCACAGTCTTGTACCAGTTTCCAAAGGTATTTTGTTCCATGTAAGGTTGAAAGCACTTAGAATCAAATCTGTCTTTATTGCCATGTAGACTACAGGGTAACATAAATAGTAACCCCTACTCTACAAGTAGTCATGCTAAAAATTTCCCAAAGTCTTTATCTTGTGGGCATTCAAAAGGCGTCACAGTTTGGGATGGGTTAAAAAAGCAATTTAAACAACCCTTATTCAACCCTTACCCAAACAACAAGAATTAAGACAATTCTAATTTGAAAGAAGTTACAGAGGACCAAATAAATGGTATAAAATGAACAAAATATGTATGTTAGAGCCCTGAAAATATTGAAACAAAAGAAGAAAATGCTGATGATCAGCATTTTCTTCTTTTGTATCAATGTTTTCCATGCATTTTATTATTTCATTTATGTTTTTTATTAGGTATTGGCCTTGTTTGGAAAAGGATTAAATAATAACCTGCTGTCTTGAGGCAAGCATATACGGCCCGATCATTTCAAATTCCTGTACATTACTGATGAGCGTCACAACATTTGAGGTGAAAAAATCACAGCTCCGAATCACCATCTTTCTTGTGCTAGTTTCCTGCCGTAAGATGTATATACATGTCCCGTTGTTGCCATAGGCATCGTCCTCCCTGTAGTACATCGAGATAGAATGTAAAGATAGCTGTAGTGGATAATAAAGTGCCAATATAAAAAATAGATAGTGAAAAAAATCCAAGCCCAAAAAGGGTTTTTCCACTTAAATTAATGGCGGAGTAATGCATCTTTGCCTTTAGGCTGGTATTATGGTCACAGAAGCATACGCAAAGTTTGAAAGCAATCGCATTAGTAGGGGCATGGCATTTGAATGTAAAATCTTACAACCAAAGCATTACGCCAACAGCAACGCTAACCTCAACGCCAATGCTCCTTTAACCCTTTCCCAAACAAGACCGGGCTTTGACGTCCCTGTTAGAAAATACTTGGGAAAGCATTGAGGCAAAAGACCAAAATGCTGATAATCAGCACTTTCTCCTTTTGCCTCAATATTTTCTGAGCTATATTGTACACACATCCAATCTAAATTAACATATATTTTATCGTCTGCAAAAGCTTTTGAATTTAACCACCCAAAAATTCTATCATTTGGGAAAGGGTAAAGGACAAGAAATAACAATATTTAATCTATTGAGAGCTCATAATTTCACCTCTTTCAATGAAATTGTTATGCTCCATCAGACATACATACCAATAAAATTTCTTCACAGATCTTGAAATGACATTCCAGCTGATTCCAAAATCTCTTGATAAATACAACTGAAAAATATGAAAGAATTTGACATAAATTTAAATCTTTTGATCAAAATCATTTTCTATCTATCTTAATAAGATGGTTACTTGGTACAAAACTCTGAAATAGCCCTTAATTTCTAACAGATTGCATCAGGTCTAAAAGATACTTGACAAATGCTCAATTTCCACAAAGATATTTCTTCATTTATCACAATGTTTTCTACAGAGAGACCTAAAATTCCTAAATTCAACAAATCCATGTATTTATCAATATGTGACCTCAGTCACGCTAAAAAGGGACCTTATCGATAGTAGGAAAAATATCGACCCTAATCAGTCTGCGCAGTCCGTGCAGCCAGACTAGGGCCGACACTTTTCACTTGTATGTAATTTTCTAAATCCAGAATGTTTTCCCTATCTTACTGTATGTTCATTTTCACATACGGGACCTGGTTGACCTGTGCTGGGTCTGACAAGTCTGTCATAATTTGGATTTTTAGTGCTCGGATAAGGTCCCTTTTTGCATGACCAGTCACATATATGTCACGATTCATGGGATTCATTTTGCTGTGTGATTGCCCTATGAATGTTTTCTGGAACATCACATGCAATTTGGTTATCAGATACATTTTCAAATTTGATCTAGGACGGAAAAAAATGTTTGCAAAAAAATATCTTACCACTCCTTCTTTTTCATCCATTCCAAGTACAAGTTTGTAGTCCTTCTTATTCATGGCAATCTTCTGTGGTTTAAATGGCACACTAACTGGGGTAACAGTTCTACCGAAATCCCTGGTAATATATATCATGGAATGTTCCTCGTCTATGAAGAAATACTGAAAATAAGTAAATAAATAAATAATAAATAAATGATAAAAATCATCTGTGGTATAAATGGCACACTAACTGGGGTAACTGTTTCACCGAAATCCCTGGTAATATATATGATGGAATGTTCCTCGTCTATGAAGAAATACTGAAAATAAGTAAATAAATAAATAATAAACAAATGATAAAAATCATCTGTGGTTTAAATGGCACACTAACTGGGGTAACAGTTCTACCGAAATCCCTGGTAATATATATGATGGAATGTTCCTCGTCTATGAAGAAATACTGAAAATAAGTAAATAAATAAATAATAAACAAATGATAAAAATCATCTGTGGTTTAAATGGCACACTAACTGGGGTAACAGTTCTACCAAAATCCCTGGTAATATATATCATGGAATGTTCCTCGTCTATGAAGAAATACTGAAAATAAGTAAATAAATAAATAATAAACAAATGATAAAAATCATCTGTGGTTTAAATGGCACACTAACTGGGGTAACTGTTTTACCGAAATCCCTGGTAATATATATGATGGAATGTTCCTCGTCTATGAAGAAATACTGAAAATAAGTAAATAAATAAATAATAAACAAATGATAAAAATCATCTGTGGTTTAAATGGCACACTAACTGGGGTAACAGTTCTACCGAAATCCCTGGTAATATATATATCATGGAATGTTCCTCGTCTATGAAGAAATACTGAAAATAAGTAAATAAATAAATAATAAACAAATGATAAAAATCATCTGTGGTTTAAATGGCACACTAACTGGGGTAACAGTTCTACCAAAATCCCTGGTAATATATATCATGGAATGTTCCTCGTCTATGAAGAAATACTGAAAATAAGTAAATAAATAAATAATAAACAAATGATAAAAATCATCTGTGGTTTAAATGGCACACTAACTGGGGTAACAGTTCTACCGAAATCCCTGGTAATATATATGATGGAATGTTCCTCGTCTATGAAGAAATACTGAAAATAAGTAAATAAATAAATAATAAACAAATGATAAAAATCATCTGTGGTTTAAATGGCACACTAACTGGGGTAACAGTTCTACCAAAATCCCTGGTAATATATATCATGGAATGTTCCTCGTCTATGAAGAAATACTGAAAATAAGTAAATAAATAAATAATAAACAAATGATAAAAATCATCTGTGGTTTAAATGGCACACTAACTGGGGTAACTGTTTTACCGAAATCCCTGGTAATATATATGATGGAATGTTCCTCGTCTATGAAGAAATACTGAAAATAAGTAAATAAATAAATAATAAACAAATGATAAAAATCATCTGTGGTTTAAATGGCACACTAACTGGGGTAACAGTTCTACCGAAATCCCTGGTAATATATATCATGGAATGTTCCTCGTCTATGAAGAAATACTGAAAATAAGTAAATAAATAAATAATAAACAAATGATAAAAATCATCTGTGGTTTAAATGGCACACTAACTGGGGTAACAGTTCTACCGAAATCCCTGGTAATATATATCATGGAATGTTCCTCGTCTATGAAGAAATACTGAAAATAAGTCAATAAATAAATAATAAACAAATGATAAAAATAAATGGCACACTAACTGGGGTAATAGTTTGAACGAAATTCCTTGTAATGAAAATCATGAAAGGAGGGATGAACAGATGGATGGATTGATAGTTCCTCGTGTTAAAGCGAACAGTTGTTCGTCTATGGTTTAACCCTTTGCGGAACGACAAAATTTTAGGGATTAATCACTTCAAAAACTGCCATAAATGGCAAAATGGATGTTATTAAAGATAAGATTTGTGTAAAATATGGCACAGAAAATATTGAGACAAAAGGAGAAACTGCTGGTTATCAGCAGTTTCTTCTTTTGTTTCAATGTTTTCCCAAACCTTCTCTATTAGGGACATCAAAACCAGGTCTTGTTTGGGAAAGGGTTAAGGTATTCCATCCATCTTTAGAAACAAAATGCTTCATGCATTATCAACATCATCCTTATCAACTTAGATTGACAAGGATATCCAGACTTTTGGAAAAATCCGCGGATATCATAGTCAATCTCTGTTGTCACGGAAATCGCCACAGATAGAGGCCGCATATTTGCAGTATTCTGTATCTTGTGATGAGTGGTATGCAGTAAGGTCATGGTCCTAAATAAAAGGTCTTTGCAGGAGGCATCCATATGAGTGAATTATAAAGGTTCTATCGTTCAAAGTGCAAAGATATCCCTTGGCCAAATTCAAGTTCTTGTAAAGTAATAGTCAAACTCCAAGACCAAGGACAAGGGTCATGGTCATGGTCCCCCAATGAAGGTCTTGGTAGGAAGTATTTTTTGGTAAATCATCAAGGCTCTAATTTCATACAGTTAAGAAAATATAGACCAGGTTAAAACTTTTGTCTATGCAAACAAGATGCCATCCACACTAAAAAGGTTATAACATTAGTTTCATGGACATGAAGTTCAAGCTAACTAAACATGTTATTTAAGTCACATTTAACTCTTTTTTTAATGTGTTTAAAGAGATGTCAAAACGAAGACATGTATGCCATTTTAAAGAGCTAATGAAATAAGAGGGCCGTTGGCCCTAGGTCGCTCACCTGAGATGGGGTTTTATAACAGATCAGATTTCTTACAGGTAATGCAATAAAGGGTCAAAGATCATATGAACGCCGCTATGCGATTTCAAACCATAGAAAACCCAGAAAACTACCTTAGTGCAATATCATATGTAACTCAAATATGAAGTTTCATCCAATTCGGCTGTGTGGTTATGGAGAAATTGCTTTGGACAGATGGAGTTAAAATAAAACATACAGACTGACAAACAAACAGAAATTTACAAATTGACCTAGATCTATGACCTTGAACCTACCTAAATATATATTTCAAATAGAACATCTACTCATGATAAAGAACACATTTACCCATACATTTTTTAAAATCCATGCATAAATGTAGATGCTATGCCCCTGATAAGCAGATTTTTACAAGAAGTCCCCTTTTTCTTTGACAAGGTTTCATATTGAAAAGCAAAGAAAAGTACCTCTTAGCAATATCATAAGCAATGCAAATATTAAGTTTTGTCAAATTTGGCTCTGCTGTTATTGAGAAATTGCTTCTGACGGATTTCGTGTAATTTCTCTTTTTCTGTTGCCATGGCAACCAGAGTTGTTTTTTTTATAAATTGCAATTCTGTTAGCAATTTTTTAAATGTGACTTCCTAAGCAATATTTCTGCCTAGTTTGGTGGAAATTAGCCTGTTAGTTTAGGAGGAGATATCATTCAACGATGTCATTGAGATTTGGCGTGGCTACCAGAGTTTTTAAAGGATTTCAATTCTTTTAGCAATTCTGAAAGAGGACCTCCTAAGGAACATTCCTGCCAAGTTTGGTTGAAATTGGCCAAGTAGTTTCGGATGAGATGTCATTCAAAGAAAATATTGAGATTAAGTCAAATTTCTCCTTTTCTGTTGCCATGGCAACCAGAGTTTTTTATGGATTTCAATTCTTTTAGCAATTTTAAAAGGGGGTCACTTAAGGAACATTCCTGCCAAGTTTGGTTGGAATTGGCCCAGTAGTTTAGGAGATGTCGTTCAAAGATAGTATTGAGATTCAGTCAAATTTCCCCTTTTCTGTTGCCATGGCAACCAGAGTTTTTTATGGATTTAAATTCTTTTAGCAATTCTGAAAGGGGGTCACCTAAGGAACATTCCTGCCAAGTTTGGTTGAAATTGGCCCAGTAGTTTAGGAGGAGATGTCATTTAAAGAAATTGTTGACGGACGACGCACGACGGACGACGCACATACGCACGGACGCCGGACAAAAGGTGATCACAATAGCTCACTTGAGCACCTTGTGCTCAGGTGAGCTAAAAAGTAAAATGATATCCTAAAATTGTAATTTCATAGCCATCAATAAAATGTTATCTAGTAAACAATTTATTCATGTCTACATTCAGTGACAAGTACAAACATTTTATCAAAACTTCCTGCTTCACAATAATTATAAATGCATAATGTGACACGACATGCTAAAAGCAACCCTTGGAATGTGTGAAAAGTATCAACCCAGGTCAATCTGCATGGTCTTCACAGACTGCTTTAGGTCAACACTTCTCACTTATACATGTATAAAACACAAGTAATTCTTTGAATGTGTGCAAAGTAATAACCGATGTCAATCTGAATGGTTTACACAGACTACTTGAGGTCAACACTTCTCACTACATGTAAAACATGTATGTTATTCTTTGAATTTAGATCGTTTTTCCTATCTTAGTATATCATCTTCATTTTCAAAATACCACATCTGGTAGACTTTTGCTGAGTCTGATCTGTTTCTTGAAATTTGCTTAAAATGGACTTTCCCACAAGATCACTTTCAGTGTGACGGATCACATATGAATAATTCTGTAGCAAGCTAAAATGTTTCTGTTAATGTCCAGGGGCCTGTTTCATCAAAACATTTAAGACATATTTTTGTCTTACCGATGACTTATGACAAGTTTATGACAAGAAATGCATATTGCCAATCTATCAAAACCTGGGTTATGTGCTTTTTGTTTTAAGCTATTTCTAAGACATTGGTAAGACAAATACGTCTTAAATATTTTGATGAAACAGGCCCCTGTGTAGCTGTGAAACTGCCTTTTTTCAGCCATTTATTGTTTTGAAATTAGCCCTCTTTAACCTATTTGCGATATTGCAACTGAGACCTTGATATAGGAATCGAATCATTACAAAATCATCAAGTATGTGGGTACAATATCGCAGCTATTATACGTTCAAAGTTAAACGAGAATCGATACAAATATTTTGGTTTATTTTAGGGTGGACAGGTATGAATATGTATAAGTTGTTACTATAAATAGTCAAATATACCTCCTGTCTCTCCTATTACCTGTTATAGGTCTATTCCCTCCATGTCCCTCATTAGTAAAAGATTTTGAATCGTTTATACCTTTAAGTTAACCCTTTTCAAAACAGAAAAAACAAGAGGTTTGTTTGAGCGTGTGTAGTGAAAAGGTTTCCCAAATGACAAAATTCTAGGGTGATCCACTTCAAAAACTGCCACAATAACAAAATGGAAGTTATCAAAGATACAATTTGAGTAAAATATGGCAAAGAAATTATTGAGACAAAAGGAGAAACTGCTGGTTATCAGCAGTTTCTTCTTTTGCCTCAATGTTTTCCCAAGCCTTTTCTATTATGTACATCAAAACCAGGTCTTGTTAGGGGAAGTGTTTATTAACAAAATTGATTGGTCAGAAATTGTACTTACATGATTATTGTAGACTGGACTATTTATATACTGGTTGATTTTAGACTGGTTACCATTGAACAACTTGAGCTTGTCGTTGATTGACACGAACGTTTTCCCATAGTCTCGTGACACGAAGACGTTACTTGTGTTTACATGTCCTGTGCCAAGCCAATAACCTGAAATTATAGGTTAAAATTAATATCATTTTAGCCCTTTCACAGAAGGCATATTTTGAGACTACAGTCAATCTTGTATTAAGAGACCACCCTTGGGGAATTCCAAAAACAGTCGCTTAACAAAACGGTCTCTGAATACAATGTCTAACTTTTCATGCGAGTTCTTCCTTGCACACAATGTTTATTCAACATTTCTACTTCTGGAAAAGAGGGCTATTGAATAACGACCAACAGTATGAAATATCAATCTATTGTTAAGTTAAAGGAAATATATCTCTGATTTAGGGAAGAATCATTGATTTAATCAACTTGTGAAAAGAAATGAAAGAATTAATGACCTACAAGATATTATTTCACCATCTCTGGGTGAATAATTTCAGTTTCATTTTCCCGATTTTTGGTAAACATTACAGTTATTTCCCTTTGTTTATTTATTTCAAAGGTGACTTGATTTATTTTGTTCTTAAATTTAATCGAACAAAAAATATTTTCACTTTAGATCTTCCTCTTTATATGGTTAAATAGCGCATACTCGATAGGCCAGACTTTATTATTACCAATAAGACATGATCTCCCCGTGTTTTGCCATCCAATATTATTATTAAATTCTGATCAAAGTATAAACAGATTATATGGGGAACATTATTCCAAATCAATTACGGTAATGCAGATTGCATAACAAACAAAACGCAATCTGTCATTTCATTAAACAGTTTTGATCGACTTCACAGGTGACTAAATTGCTGTTAATTAGGGCAATTTCACAGCTTTCATATCAATTACATACGTTTGACACCTTTCCTAAATGATCAGTAATGTGGGACGGTAGCTTAAAATAACACTCCATTCTTTGAGGGAACCAAAAATGCCGGTCGCGTTAGGGGAAAAACGCTTAATGCAACAATTTAAAGAAGGAATTTCATCGGGAGGACCTGAGAGTGGTCGCTTCAAACAAAAAGTCGCTTAATGCACGTGGTCGCATGAGCAAGATTGACTGTATTTCAATTTTTAATCAGCTGAGACCAACAAAATAGATGTTAATAATGAAAGAATTTGTCCACAGTATATAGCACAGAAAATATTGAAACAAAAAGACAAAATGCTGTTTATCAGCGTTTTCTTCTCTTTGGTTGTGGTTTTCCTAATCTTTTTCTATTAATTTTGGCACGCAAAAACAAGATTTTGTTTGCAAAATAGTTAAATGTAATTGTCTGGCAAAGGGTAAGGTAGTTATGTAAACTTAGTTTTTGATCCACAAAATAGGAAGTCGAGTCGGTATCTTGAAGTAACTGGTACATAAATTTAAATCAACAATAATTATTAAAATTCTAATGCTTTTGTGAATATCAAATTTCATACAAGTCAAAACTTAAAAGCCATTGCACAAAAACAAGGTTTGAAGTATATTATAAATACAATATAAAGTCTCTGTCTTCTGTATCTCAAGAATCTGATAAATTTGAAAACTGAAGAAAATGCCTAATCCAGCATTTTCTTTGCTCCCCTTAATGTTTCAAAAGTCTTTTCTTAAGTTTTCTCGGTATATTTTTACATATTTATGGAAGAGTCAACCATCAAAATAGAATATATATGCTGATTCATTTTAAGTTATTTTATTTCTATTGCGTAAAAACCCTTTATATAGCGCGACATGCCAAATACAAAATCATGTATTGTTTTGGAAAGGGAAAATGTTAATACAATATTATTGCTTACAGAAATTTAGACAACTCATTTTTACTGCAAGCTGTTACAAACAGCAAATTAGGGGAAATAATCAATGTTTAAACTGGCTTGAATGAGCGTAAAAATATCTATTTTTCGTCACATTCTGGAAATAAAATTTCTGTTCTATTTCTCTTTTTTCGCTACATAAACAGGGCCTTGACTAGTATTTCTTCTATCAAAACGATTTAATGACATCAATTTCTCTTTTTGCCTCAAAAGCTATTTTTTTGTATGAAATTGTTTTTCATTTTAAGGACATTTGTTGTCTGTATCAACTTTCTTTAAAATTGGACTTTTTAGGGTATAAAAGGGTAAAACTCAATCACAAAGAAAATGATCAAACATCTGTGAAGCCTGATCTTGATCTAGATCACCCTCAAGAGCCACATGAGATAGGACCAGAGTACACATGTAATGTATGGCCTTGATTCAAACTTAACCCTTTCCCAAACAAGACCTGGTTTTGATGTCCCTAATAGAAAAGGCTTGTGAAACATTGAAACAAAAGAAGAAACTGCTGACAACCAGCAGTTTCTCCTTTTGTCTCAATATATTCTGTGCAATATTTTATACAAATTCTATCTGTCATAACATTCATTTTGTCATTAGTGGCAGTTTTTGAAGTGGATCACTAAAATGTTGCTGTTTGGGATATGGTTAAACAGTTGAAATTTAGAACAACCTTGAACAAAAAACTTATGTTATGCAAATAGTTAAACATTAACCCTTTCCCAAACGACAAAATTTTAGGGTGATCCAATTTGAAAGCTGCTCTAGACAACAAAATTGGTGATAATAAAGTTATGATATGTGTAAAATATGGCACAGAAAATATTGAGACAAAAGGAGAAACTGCTGGTTATCAGCAGTTTCTTCTTTTGTCTCAATGTTTTCCAAAGCCTGTTCTCTTAAGAACGTCAAAAACCAGGTCTTGTTTGGGAAAGGGTTAAAAGTATAGCAGGGCTACAGGTAAGAGGAAGAAAAGGCATTTCAAAATATAAAATACCATCAGTGTTAATCAAAATCTTTGTTGTGGGCACTAATTGTGATCCTCTGGTTGAGATGGTTTCAATGAGTACTCACAACATAGGGTTTTGAGTTGAAATAATAAATTTGGAAAGTATTTACGTATTACCCCATGTTATCTGTAGCTCTGGGTATAGAGTTACAAGCCATTGTCATGGTTGGGTTAATTTCTATATTTAGTCAAACAGTCGTATGATCATACTTCAAACACTTTGACAACCATGTTTCATAACATTTGAAATGAACTATATAATCTAAAATTTGAATTTGTTTATGCAACTGAACTAGTTCAATTAAGTTTTTGTCATTTAATTTCTTCTTTGCTGTTTCTGTCCTTTTCAATAAATATTTGGCCTTATTCCCCCTTACCAAAAAAAAACAATTCTAATATCATACTGTTACATATTGAAAAATATTGCCGGACAAAAAGTGCTACAATGGGCAGATCTTAAAGGGCTTTTTCACATTTTATACAAATCAGATTTACTCTTCCCCCTTATCAGCCACAATGTACCGGTAATTGTTTTCTGGATCTCGTTAGTTTAATCATTCAAAACAAGAGCTGTCCGAAGACAGCGCGCTCGACTTTCTAAGTTGCTTAGTATAAAGGGGGCATAACTCCAAATAGAGTGGTCCCAGGGTCATGGGCCCTGATAGTAAGGTAGAGGGTGTGATGGTGAATAAGTATTCCAAGTTTGGGTTGAATCCCTTTGATAGTATGGAAGTTATTGATGTTTGAAAAAACTTTAACCTTTGTTGCAACGCCGACGCCGAAGCCAGGGTGACAGTATAAGCTCTCATTTTCTTCGAAAAGTCGAGCTAAAAATAAATATAACCTAAATACCCCTTTCATGCTAAAATGTATATTTTTGGTAACATCCCAATTGGTCTACTCCCATTTCGTCTACTGTTTTTTAAGTGCATTGAGTCCCAATTCGTCTACTGTCCCAACTCGTCTACTTTCATGTCAAATCATCAATAAACAACATTACTTTTTTGTTTTAAGAAAAGAAATTAAGTCAATATATTCACAAATGAAATAAAAATGCAAACATTTTGATAACAAGAGATGCTTGTAAAACATGTATGCCCCCTCAAGGGCCTACATTTGATGTAGGTCAAAGTCCAAGGTCAAGTTAACAAGGTCCAAGGTCATGGTCAAATATGAAAGGTCTTGGTAGGAGGTGTCTATGTGTGAAATGTTAAAACTGTATATGTAAAAGTAAAATGAAACATAGGCCAGGTTAAAGTTTTTAAAAGTAGGCCAAATGCCAAGGTCAAGGTCATGGTCAAATGTGAAAGGTCTTGGTTGGAGGTGTCCATGTGTGAAATATCAAGGCTGTAGGTGTAAAAGGACATGATATATATGCCTGGTTTCAGTCTTTTTAAAAGTAGGTCAAACTCCAAGGTCAAGGTTGCAATATTCAAGGTCATGGTCAAATGTGAAAGGTCTTGGTAGGAGGTGTCTATGTGTGAAATATCAAGGCTGTAGGTGTAATAGGACATAAGATAAAGGCTAGGTTAGATATTTCTAAAAGTAGGTCAAACTCCAAGGTCAAGGTCCAAGGTCATGGTCAAAGTGAAATATCTTGGTTGGAAGTGACCATGTGTGAAATATCAAGGCTGTATATGTAAAATGACATAAAATATAAGCCAGGTTAATGTATTATAAAAGTGGGTCAAACACCAAGGTCAAGGTCACAAGGTCCAAGGCCATGGTCAAATGTGAAAGGTCTTGGTCGTAGGTGTCCATGTGTCAAATATCAAGGCTGTATGTGTAAAAGGACATAATATATCGGCTAGGTTAAAGTTCTTTTTAAAGTAGGTCAAAGTCCAAGGTCAAGGTCACAAGGTCCAAGGTCATGGTCAAATATGAAAGGTCTTGGTAAGATGTGTCCATGTGTGAAATACCAAGGCTGTATGTGTAATAGCACATAAGATATAGGCCCAGTTTATTTTTTTTAAAAGTAGGTCAAACTCCAAGGTCAAGGCCACATGGTCCAAGGTCATAGTCATATGTGATAGGTCTAAGTCGGAGGTTTCCATGTGTCAAATATCAAGGCTGTATGTGTAAATGGACATGATATATCGGCCAGGTTAAAGTTTTTTAAAAGTAGGTCAAACTCCAAGGTCAAGGTCACAAAGTCCAAGGTCATGGTCAATTGTGAAAGGTCTTGGTAAGATGTGTCCATGTGTAAAATATCAAGGCTGTATTTGTAAAAGGTCATGAGATATATGCCAGGTTTAATTTTTTTTAAAGTAGGTCAAACTCCAAGGTCAAGGTCACAAGGTCCAAGGTCATGGTTAAATGTGAACGATGTTGATAGGAGGTATCTATGTGTGAGATATCAAGGCTGTATGTGTAAAAGGACACCAGATATAGGCAAGGTTAAGAATTAAGTGTAAAAATCAACAAAGGGCAATAACTCCAAGAATTTGATTGGCAGAGTTACGGTTCTTGTGCACTGCACCTCTCCATAATGAAATCTATTCACCTGTAAAGTTTCATGATTCTACCTTACATATTTTTTGAGTTGTGCTCCGGACAAGAATCAAGTTATAAAATCAACAAAGGGCAATAACTCACAAAATTTGATCGACAGAGTTACGGTTCTTGTGCACTGGACCTCTCCATAATGAGATCTATCCACCTGTAAAGTTTCATGATTCTACCTTACATACTTTTTGAGTTATGCACCAGACAAGAATCAAGTTATAAAATCAACAAAGGGCAATAACCCAAAAAATATGATCAGCAGAGTTACGGTTCTTGTGCACTGCACCTCTCCATAATGAGATATATCCACCTGTAAAGTTTCATGATTCTACCTAACATAGTTTTTGAGTTATGCTCCGGACAAGAATCAAGTTATAAAATCAACAAAGGGCAATAACTCAAAAAATTTGATCAGCAGAGTTACGGTTCTTGTGCACTGCACCTCTCCATGATGAGATCTATCCACCTGTAAAGTTTCATGATTGTACCTTACATACTTTTTGAGTTATGCTCCGGACAAGAATCAAGTTATAAAATCAACAAAGGGCAATAACTCAAAAAATTTGATCAGCAGAGTTACGGTTCTTGTGCACTGCACCTCTCCATAATGAGATCTATCCACCTGTAAAGTTTCATGATTGTACCTTACATACTTTTTGAGTTATGCTCCGAACAAGAATCAAGTTATAAAATCAACAAAGGGCAATAACTCAAAAACTTTGATCGGCAGAGTTACGGTTCTTGTGCACTGCACCTCTCCATAATGAGATCTATCCACCTATGAAGTTTCATGACTCTTCCTTTAATACTTTTCGAGTTATGCTCCGGACAAGGTTTGGTCTACGGACAGACCGACCAACATACGGACCGACCGACCTTCCGACCTTCCGACCGACCGACACTTGCAAAACAATATACCCCCATTTTCTTCGAAAGGGGGCATAAAAATCATATAATATCATATGGATATACAAAGTATCTAAAAGTAGATGAAATGGGACTTATGTCCAAAATAGTAGACGAATTGGGAGTAGACGAATTGGGAGTAGACGAATTGGGAGTAGACGAAATGGGATTAAACGATTTTTACTATTCCTTCCAAAATTATTTTCATACAAATACATATGACACCTAAATATTTTCACCAAAGATGTCAATGGACATGATCTAACATTTATAAAAAGAAAACTTTTGGTGTGGCAAGTGTGGGGTCATATCTTTAATTATTTGAGGGTACATTTTTATACAAAAATCATTAAAAATGAGCCATTTTAGCACAGAAGCATTAGAAGGGGCATTTGATTTTTTTTTTTTTTTGAAAATTCCATTCCCACAGATTGAAACTTTATGACGCTCAACAAGACAAATGTCTTCTACCCAAAACGATATGAAATTGTACTATTCCATTCACTTGAAATTGTCCTCGTCCAAAGCATCTTTGATTTGGGACATAGAATTTTGTCGTTTGGAAAAGGGTTAATCAATTATCTTACCTTTAGCTAATGCCAGGATAACATTGCTGTCTTCCCCTGCCCAGTGGATCACTAACTGGGTATGGCTGTCATTCAGTGAAAACTGGAAGAAAGAGGAGAAAAATATCAATTGTAAGATACATTTGAGCTGGGATCTGGAAAACATCATTTAACCCTTTCCCAAATGGCAAAATTTGAAGGTGATCCACTTCAAAAACTACCACAAATGACAAAATATACTAGATGCCGAAGGGCAACATGTCGAGCCCGCTCATTTTGAAGAAAGAAGACCATACCTATGTCTACAGCTGTCATTACAATGGCGTTTGGTTTGACCTTGACCTTTGAGCTTGGAATCTGGTTCTTGCACGCGACACTCCGCCTTACTGAGCTTGACATTTGTGCCAAGTTAAGGAATGGCCCGGACAAGCAAAAATCAACTCATTTTTTACATTTGACCTCAAAGTTTGACCTTGACCTTTCATCTTGGAATCTGGTTCTTGCACGCGACACTCCATCTTACTGAGCTTGACATTTGTGCCAAGTTATTTCTGAATCCCTCCATCCATGGTGAAGTTATGGCCCGGACAAGCAAAAATCATCTCATTTTTGACATTTGACCTCCAAGTTTGACCTTGACCTTTGAGCTTGGAATCTGGTTTTTGCACGCGACACTCCGCCTTACTGAGCTTGACATTTGTGCCAAGTTATTTCTGAATCCCTCCATCCATGGTGAAGTTATGGCCCGGACAAGCAAAAATCATCTCATTTTTGACATTTGACCTCCAAGTTTGACCTTGACCTTTGAGCTTGGAATCTGGTTCTTGCACGCGACACTCTGCCTTACTGAGCTTGACATTTGTGCCAAGTTATTTCTGAATCCCTCCATCCATGGTGAAGTTATGGCCCGGACAAGCAAAAATCATCTCATTTTTGACATTTGACCTCCAAGTTTGACCTTGACCTTTGAGCTTGGAATCTGGTTCTTGCACGCGACACTCTGCCTTACTGAGCTTGACATTTGTGCCAAGTTATTTCTGAATCCCTCCATCCATGGTGAAGTTATGGCCCGGACAAGCAAAAATCTTCTCATTTTTGACATTTGACCTCCAAGTTTGACCTTGACCTTTGAGCTTGGAATCTGGTTCTTGCACGCGACACTCCGCCTTACTGAGCTTGACATTTGTGCCAAGTTATTTCTGAATCCCTCCATCCATGGTGAAGTTATGGCCCGGACAAGCAAAAATCTTCTCATTTTTGACATTTGACCTCCAAGTTTGACCTTGACCTTTGAGCTTGGAATCTGGTTCTTGCACACGACACTCCGCCTTACTGAGCTTGACATTTGTGCCAAGTTATTTCTGAATCCCTCCATCCATGGTGAAGTTATGGCCCGGACAAGCTCCATCCGGACGGACGCACGCACTAACGCACGCACGCACTAACGCACGCACTAACGCACATACACCGAACCGCCATTGTGACAACTATGTCGAGCTCACCGCAAGCGGGCTCGACAAAAATGGAAGTTATCAAAGATATATACTTTGTATAAAACATGGCATAGAAAATAATGAGACAAAAGGAGAAACTGCTGGTTATCAGCAGTTTTTCTTCTGTTTCATTGTTTTCCCAATAGATAAAGTGCAGTCCAATAAGCATGCATGCTTCTATCTTTAAGTTATTACAGGTCTATAGGGAATGATTTTATCCAGTTAACCACGACATAATTTCTGACAAACAATTGTGGGTGTTGTTATTTATATTATCTCGTAACTTACTACGACTCGACTCAAGCGGAAGTTACAAGATCTTATAACAAGACCGCCAATTTATCAAATCGTAACGGTAAACCAAGTCCATTTTTAGCTATTTTTGCTATTATCCCTTTCCCAAACAAGACCTGGTTTTCACGTCCCTGATAGAAAAGGCTTGGGAAAACATTGAAACAAAAGAAGAAACTGCTGATGACCAGCAGTTTCTCCTTTTGTCCCAATATTTTCTGTGCCATATTTTACACAAATCCTATCTTTAATAACATCCATTTTGTTTCATTGTTTTCCCAATAGATAAAGTGCAGTGGCAGTTTTTGAAGTGGATCACCCTCAAATTTTGTCGTTTGAGAAAGGATTATGCAACTAAAAGATAGCTACAGGTAAGAGGCCATTAAGGATAAATTTCCAATAAACAGACAACACTTTGATCTAGCCAATAGCCATTGAATTTATTGGAATCGCCGTGCAGATATGATTCAAGTGAGTACCCACAACATATGGATAGTAGCGATATCAACGGATGGAATCAAGGGAGGCAACCACCCTTGTTCACTTTCATGACAAAATGTTGAAGGTACTGTTCATTTTTAACTTCCACTGTGTTTTGACTAGTGGAATTAGGAGTTCTAATAGCCTTCTTTATTGTGGATATCATGAGCGCATTTGAGAATCTATTAGCGCATTTGTGTACTTTAACTTGAAACATGAAATCAAGTGACAGAACAGGGGAGGTAATTTGCAAACTTTAAACTTCAATAACTTCGTTATTTTTCAATAATTTTTGATGAAGTGAACTGAAAAAGTCTTCGTAGACCTCAAAGATAGCAACCAAACCAGATAATCTGATTGATTTTTACAAAATTAATTTTCCGTTGATATCGCTATGGATCAGTGATGCATCCAGAAATTTCCAAAATGGGGGGAAATGCCCCCATAATTTTTGAAATTGAAGGGCAAAGACCAAAATATGGGGGGCATGTGTAAAATGACCATTCTTTGTCATTTTATGTCTTTTGAAAATTGAATGCATTTTTCAATGTTGTATTCAATAAATTGTGAAGTAAACTGTGACAAAGGTCATCTAAACTAGTCTAGATCCTAACGAAATAACAATACATTACCTTAACTGCTATGAAATAGATCCCAATCAAACAATAATATAATGTTTTTCCAACTTTGTGCCTTTCAAATACACTCCTTTTCAGTATTTTGACGTTTAAAATTGGAAGATTACATATCACTTGTGGCTTGCTACCTATCTGTTCACGAGCGGTTGCATGACAAGCTTGTTTGAGCGAGTGTAGTCCAAAAGATCTTTGAAATTTATCTGTCACATTGTAAACAGCCGCCATTTGCAATTTTGAGTGACGTCATCGCTGTAGTCTTTTTTGTGGATCAAAGTGCCCAGAGTATTTCAGGACTGTTCAGAGATCGATAAATTTATGTATTCTTGATTCAATGTTTTTGCATATTGATTTACTTCTTTCTTACTGGCTATCTCGGTCACGGTTGCACTTAAAACAAGTAATTTTTCATGGACTATTTTTCAGAGGGTCGATTATGGAAGTCAGGCGGAAGGATTTTCCAGTCATGACATCCTGATCATTTTTTCTTTTATTTGTTTGTAAAACCGTAACTTGCACCATCCTTGTAGTTCACCCAGATTGCGTTTAAGTCATTTTCATATGGAATGGTCTTATCTTATGTACCAACTATCCTTGTTTTTCCACGCTATGTTGTCTGTTTACGGCCGTGGGAAAGTTGTCAAGCGGGAATTTACTATCAACTGAATTTGTCATTTGATTGGACAACCTCTTTTCCTCGCACGATGTGATTGGTCATTTAGAGTCTCGTCAGAATTGGAAGGATATTATTTAACAAGGCAATTTTTCACTGAACAAATGACATTTGTTAAGTAAACCAAAGCCAAAAAGATTTTATTGTAGGCCTTATTGAAAATTACAGCTACTAAGGGAGTGTATCGACGTAAGTAGATGCCAGAAATGCACTTTTGTACGGGAAAAGTACTCTCAAATGACGTCATAGGAATGCAGGTCATTTGTCACTGCGCGTATAATCGCGGGTCTTTTTCGTAGTAATAGTAACCATATTTGGAACCGATAAGCATCTATTTAGGTCAATTGGGCGGAGTCAGTGTGGCCATGGCGCACGCAGAATCATGTTTTCTTCCGATTGACAGTCACAGCCTGTTTTAGTTTGCATGCACCCTAGTAAAAAATCAAGTACAAGCTGTTTTTGTTCATTGAAAGACATATTTTTTGTGTTTAACCCGTTTCCAAGTGATTGCTGGCATCAGAAATGCATATTCTTTTCTCTGTTTTTTTCTTCTTTTTTGCGGGATTTGCCCGCAGCAATTTGACATATAGGGGGGCATTCATGAAAATTCGCGGCAATCCCGCAATGCCGCGCTCTAGATGCAACCCTGGCTATGGATAGAATCAGTCGGGATGACGTCATAGCCTCACTTTCATTATTTCATCGAGGGTACAACCTCGGTCTTTATCGTTACGGGATACCAACTTTGAGGCAGATTATTTCAAAAATCCATCGTTTTAAATTCATAAACAAAACTCTTTCTTTAAAGAATGTGATTTAAACTTTCTAACTACCAACGCATTTTTAATAATCAGGCGTAGTCGTCGAGATATTAATGCTGAAAGTTGGTTATGCTTCAACGAAAAAGACCGAAGCTTTCACCTCCACCGAATGAGTGCAGGTCCGCTGACGACGTTTTTGATTGGCTGAAAGAATTGTGCCGACCGGGTCAATGGCATGTGAGCAGGTGAGCATGCAAATTCTCTACCTGATGTTCAGAACAAATATCAAGGCGAGCAAAGTGAGTGAGAAGACAAAATACAGTACTTACAGTAGAACTTTCTGGCACAAGTTTGCTTGGAGGTTTTTTTGTAGTATCAGCAGCCCGTCTGTGTCTTGAGCCATGTTCCTTTTGCTGCAAACTTGCAAGAGATTCTTTCAGAATGTCCTCGAAATTCTTACCGAGGTTTTTGGCTGCATCTTTACCTAAATCAATCGTTTGCTGTCGCGAATTAAATTCCTCTTTTAAATGTGGGGCAATGTTAAGGGATTTGAAATCACCGAAATTGAATGTCAATGCGGGAGAAGCACAGAAAACAACAAAAATAAACAAATTTACGTAGTTCGCCATTCTTCCATTCAGGAAGTAAATAGAGATTGGAACGCTTCGGATTTTATCGCTCGCCGTGGGTGCCACTAAAATACGAAAAGACCCTATTTTTGCGAAAAGGACCGAAAAGACCCGATTTTTTGCGAAAAGGACCGAAAAGACCTTTGGCTTTGCGAAAAGGACCTTAGAAAGCCATAATTTTACATTTCTAAAACAAAAATTGCTTTTCATTTTTGTCTATCTTTGCTCTAAATGAATCCCTCACTTTATCTATCCATCAATCACTTAATTTTAATTTATTTTGATTTTTTTAAAGAAATTAAAGTAAACTTAAAACTGTATTATAGTTTGTCGTTTTAGGGTTGATATTAAAGAATATCCTCTTTAAATTTACTTATTTTTAATGAAAAAAATATTAGAATGATTAAATTTTAATTTAAATTTCACATGGCATCTTTTCATTTTAATTAGATCAGCAAAAATGAAAGAAATATTGATAGCCATATTGATTGGACGATCGATCGATTGATCAATTGATTTGATTTGATTGATTGATTGATTGATTGATTGATTGATTAATTGATTGAGCAATTGATTGATCGATTGATTGAACGATTAATTGAACGATTGATTGAACGATTTGTTTTGATTGATTGATTGAATGGTTTGTTAAGATTTAAGTTCTTGAATGATTGAGTTATTGATTGATTGGTTCAATTTGGTTACCTTTTGATTGATTTTTTTTCTAGTGGATTGATTGATCTATCAACTAATTGATTGATTCCTTTATTCATTCATTTATTTATACATGACACTATACAGGCAATTTATTTACTTGTAAAAGAATGTGTATTTATTAATCAATTAATGCAATGTTATTATTCTGATGACTTGATTGATTGATCTAAAAATTGATCAATAAATTGATTGGATGATCGATCGATTGATTGATCGATTGATTGCTCGATTGATCGAATAATTCTTAAATTGATTGTTTGAATGATTGTTAAATTGATCGCTCGATTAGTGGTTCAATTTATTTATTTATTTATTAATTCGTATTTTAGTGGCATCATGATTTAAATCATTGACTCATCCACCCAATATTTCGTTCGTTCATTCCTTTCTTCATTTGGTCATTCATTTTTTCCCTCTTTCGCTCATCTATTAATTCATTCATATGTTCCCTCTCTCGCTCATCTTTCCATTCATTGATTTGTTTCCTCTCGTGCTCAATTCATTCATTCAGACATTCATTTGTTCCTTTCCTCGCTCATCCATATATTCATTCATTTGTTTGTTCCATCTCTGATTCGTTCATTGATTCATTCATGCATTTGCTCCGTCTCTCATTTATTCATTCATTCATTCTTTCATTCATTCATTCATTCATTCATTCAAACATTTATCCATTCCCTCTCTTATGCATTCATTCATTTGTGCCTTCTCTCATTCATTCATTCTTCCTCTCTCATTCATTCATTCATTCATTTGTTCCATCTCGCGCCCGCTCCCATTCATTCATTTGTTCCCTCTCTAATTCACCAATTCATTCATTTGTTCCCTCTCGTGCTCATTCAATCGTTCATTTGTTACCTCTCTCAATCATTCATTGATTCATTCGTTCATTCATTTTTTACCCCTCGCCCTCAATCATTCATTCATCCAATCATTTGTTCCGTCTTTTATTCATTCATTCGATCCTTCTCTCGCTCATCTTTCCATTCATTATTTGTTTCCTCTCGTGCTCAGTTCATTCATTCAGTCATTCATTTGTTCCTTCTCTCGCTCATCCATATATTCATTCATTAGTTCCATCTCTGATTCATTCATTCATTCATTCATTTGTTCCGTCTCTCATTCATTCATTCATTAAGACATTTATTCGTTCCCTCATTCGCGCATTCATTCATTTGTGCCTTCTCTCATCCATTCATTC
Organism: Fragum sueziense; assembly: GCA_963680895.1. Classification (NCBI taxonomy): domain Eukaryota; kingdom Metazoa; phylum Mollusca; class Bivalvia; order Cardiida; family Cardiidae; genus Fragum; species Fragum sueziense. Next base: position 89,629 of record CAVMGG010000326.1, read on the forward strand.
ATTCTTCCTCTCTCATTCATTCATTCATTTGTTCGCTCGCGCTCATTTATTCATTTGTTCGCTCCCGCTCCCATTCATTCATTCATGCATTTGTTCCGTCTGTCATTCATTCATTCATTCAGACATTTATTCGTTCCCTCATTCGCGCATTCATTCATTTGTGCCTTCTCTCATCCATTCATTCATTCTTCCTCTCTCATTCATTCATTCATTTGTTCGCTCGCGCTCATTCATTCATTTGTTCGCTCCCGCTCCCATTCATTCATTTGTTCCCTTTCTAATTCACCAATTCATTCATTTGTTCCCTCTCGTGCTCATTCAATCGTTCATTTGTTACCTCTCTCAATCATTGATTCATTCGTTCGTTCATTTTTTACCCCTCGCGCTCAATCATTCATTCATCCATTCATTTGTTCCGTCTTTTATTCATTTATTCTTTTGTTCCCACTATTCTTCATTTATTCATGTTTGTTCTTCCCCTATTCATTTATTCATTCAATTCTTCCTCCCGCGCCATTAATTTCCCCATTTTCCTGTCTCTTATTCATTCATTCATTCATTCATTTGTTCCATCTCGCGCTTATTAATTTATTCATTTTTCATTTTCCCCACTCTCATTCATTCATTCATCTATTCATTCATTCATTTGTCCCCTCGCGCTCATTCATTCATTCAATCATTTGTTCACTCTCTCATTCTTTCATTTGTTCCCTCTTGCGCCCATTTATTCATTCATTCATTTGTTCCCTACCGCGCTGATTTATTCTTTGATCAGACCAGATGGTAATGAGTAACATGCCCTTGAATTGGGCAAAATTTCCGTTTCGACTATTTCGACGTTATGTACACTCTAGCATTTATAATTATTGACTAATCAAGATGAAATGTTGGTGACCATAAGATCTGGAGATGAAGTTCAAGTTTTGGTGTGATCTGATAAAAAAATTCATGAGTTGTGTGCCCTTTAATCTGACAAAATTGCTGTTTTCGACTTTGTTTTAAGTCTAACAAACACAAATATTGACCAATAAAGACTAAACTGAGACATAATGTTCCATGTTGGTCAGACTAAGATCCCGGATGATCTAGAAATTCAGTGTAGTTGAGCAAGAAGTTGCTGAATTATCTGCCCTTGAATTTGATGAAAATGCTGTTTCTGACCTTTTATTTTACTCTAACATCCACAAATAGTATGTGACCAATCAAGACGAAACTGGGATACAATATTGGTAACCATAAGTTTGTTTTCAGTCTTAGTCACAAATATTGATTAAGGTAAACCACCCCAATGAGATTCATGCGACGTCGGAATTATTCGGGTGACGTCGGAATCATTCGGCGGTGGCAACTTTCCATCGCCGAATGTTTACGAGCGCGCACAAATAGGTTAGAATACATAACGACAACGCTCGAAAAAGCCGATGTTTTATGAATCTCAAATGGCCACATTACGGGTATTCTACCTTAAAATGATTTTTGAATATTTTCTGCAGTCGTTGTGTCACGTGATTCTCCGCCATGATATAGCTCAATGGAGATTGTTTGGATGGGGTTTAAGGTAGAATACCCCTAATGTGACAATTTTGAGATTTATAAAACATCAGGGTTTTTTTTGAGTGGCGTTGTTACATATCCGAACCTATTTGGGCGCGGCCGTAAACAGTTGGCGGTGGAAAGTTCCACCGCCGAATGTTTTCGATGCCGCTCGAATATTTACGATATCGCCCGAATCTCATTAGGGGTGGACTACCTTAACTCGAACAAGATTGTGGCGCAGGCTTGGGTCAGGTGAGCGATTTAGGACCATCATGGTCCTCTTGTTATATATCTTTAATGAAATTAACCGTAACAATTTACAATATATGAAATCAGTACGAAATACATGTATGTCAAAATCCGGTCCTTAACATAAATTTGATAGGTGTTAAGCCCTTTCAGCGGGTGGCATGAATTAATTAACCATTTATAGTCAAGTAGATGGATGGTAATTAAAGAAGGATATGACAGTCGTGTGTTAATTGGAAAGCAATAAAAAGCAGGTATCAAACAATATCTGTTTTAATCTACAAGTGATCAATCAATCATTCAATCAATTAATCAATCAATCAATCGAACCACCAATCGAACCACCAATTTAACAATCAATCAATCGAACAATCATTCTATCAATCAATCAAACAATCAATAGATCAATCAACCAATCGATCAAGTCATCTCATCAGAACAATTATATTACATCAATTAATCAACAAATATTCTTTCTTTGACAAGTAAATGAATTGCCTAGCTGTTTAGTGTCATGTATAAATAAATGAATAACTGAAGGAATCAATCGGTTGATAGATCAATTAATCCACCAGTGAAAAGTCATTTAAAATGCATCCAATCAATCAATAACTCAATCAATCTAAACAAACTATTCAATCAATCAATCAAAACAAATCGTTCAATTGTTCAATCGTCCAAACAATTAATCAATCAATCAAAATTAAATCAAATCAAATCAAATCAAATCAAATCAAATCAAGTCAAGTCAAATCAAATCAAATCAAATCAAATCAAATCATCAAATCAAATCAAATCAACTTATCGATCGAACAATCAACCAATCGTCGAATCAATCAATCAAGTCATCAGAACAATTACATTACATCAATTAAACAACAGATGTTGTTTAGTGTCATTTATAAATAAATGAATAAACGAAGGAATCAATCGGTTGATAGATCAATCAATCCACCAGTGAAAAGTCATTTTAAAGGCAACCAATCAATCAATAACTCAATCTAAACAAACCATTCAATCAATTAATTAAAACAAACCCTTTAATTGTCCAATCGTCCAATCAACCAATCAATCAATCAAAATAAAATCAAAATCAAAATAAAATCAAAATCAAAATCAAAATCAAAACCAAAACCAAAATCAAAATCAAATCAAATTAAATCAAATCAAATCAAATCAAATCAAAAAATCAAATCAAATCAAATCAAATCAAATCAAATCAAATCAAATCAAATCAAATCAAATCAAATCAAATCAAATCAAATCAAATCAAATCAACTCAACTCAACTCAAATCAAATCAAATCAAATCAAATCAAATCGAATCAAATCAAATCAACTTATCGATCGATCAATCAATCAATCGACTAATCAATCAACCAACCAATCAATCAATTAAGTCATCAGAACAATTACATTACATCAATCAATCTAAACAAACCATTAATCAATTAATCAAAATAAACTGTTTAATTGTCCAATCGTCCAATCAATCGATCAATCAATCAAAATTAAACCAAAATCAAAATCAAATCAAATCAAATCAAATCAAATCAAATTAACAAATCAAATTAAATCAACTCAACTCAACTCAACTCAACTCAACTCAACTCAAATCAAATCAAATCAAATCAAATCAAATCAAATCAAATCAAATCAAATCAAATCAAATCAAATCAAATCGAATCGAATCGAATCGAATCAAATCAAATCAAATCAGCTTATCGATCGATCAATTAATCAATTGACTAATCAATCAACCAATCAATCAATCGATCAACTTTTCGATCGATCAATCAACCAATCGACGAATCAATCAATCAATGAAGTCATCAGAAGAATTACATTACATCAATTAATCAACAAATATTCTTTCTTTAACAAGTAAAAATACTGATCAGTGTTGTTTAAAAAATGAATAAATGAAGGAATCAATCAATTAATCAGTAGATTGATTAATCAATCCACCAATAAAAAGTTTAAAAAATGACAATCAACACGGCTATCATTATTTCTTTTATTTTTGCTGATCTAGTAGAAATGAATACACGATCTGTAAAATTTAAATCAAAATTTTAATCGTTTTAGTTTTTTCCATTAAAGATATATAAAGATGTATTAAGTAAATTAAAAGATATTCTTTTATCTCAAGCTTAAAACGGCAATTAAATTATAGCTTTCAAAGGTCCTTTTCGCAAAGCCAGGGGTCTTTTCGGTCCTTTTCGCAAAATCTTTGGGTCTTTTCGGTCCTTTTCGCAAAAATTCGGGTCTTTTCGGTCCTTTTCGCAAAAAATCGGGTCTTTTCGTATTTTAGTGGCACCGCTCGCCGTCACATGACAGGTTTATTTTGCGGCTCCTTTGGCAATAAGCCACTTAGTCTAGCAGGTCGTAATGCATTGTATACGGGACCCATTGTATACAACCCGTACCAGTTTATCCCTTAGGGTTAGGGTTAGGCTAACCCTAACCCTAACCTCCCCCTTCATTAACAACTCCAAGGTCCTTTTAGACCAAAAGACGTGACTCCCCACCGAAACGGTCCTATTATGCATAAATGTAGATAGTTAACAAGGGCCCAGCAAACATGCTTATATGGGCCCCATATGGGATGTGTATGGGTAAGCCCATGTGGGTAGGCCTATATTGGACCCAAATAGGACCTATGTAGGTAAGCCCATGTGGGTTTGATCAGAAGGGACCCAGATTGGTCCCATATTCCCAGCATATGGACTGTGTATGGGCAAGCCCATATGGGTATGCCCATATGGGACCTATGTAGGAAAGCCCATGTTGTTTTGACTATGGGGGTCCCAGTTACAATAATCGGCTTGTGCCCATTCAAGTACAACAGAATAATTTTGTATACATGAGCATATCTAAAATATCCATAATCTGAATCATGTAGCCTATAGAATTATAAGTTTTCAATTTGAATGACGATCTTATTTATATCCATCAAAATTAATGACCACCAAATCAATACAAATTGAAAAACAACAACATTAGATTCAGCAAGACAAGTAGGCCTAAGGCAACATCAATAAGACATGTCTAATCCTTTCTCAAACAAAACCTGGTATTGACTTCTCTAATAGAAAGGCAGGCCTAAATTGCAAAAAAAAACATAGGCCTAGAGATATTAGCAAAAGTTGATAATCGGCATTTTCTTCTTTTGCATAAGTTTTTTCTGCGCTATATTGTACAGAAGTACATTCTTTGTCAATATCGTTTTTTAAACATGGGCTTCATGTTGGATCATCCGAATTATTTTGTCGTTTTAACGGTGTTTAAACTGTAATTAGTCTGTTCAAATCACTAACATAATCTTATCAATTATTGTGTTACAAGGAGTTTTATGTATATTAAAGGGAAATAATTTAAATCTTGACAATAAATCATGCTTTTACAAGGCGTTTATGTACAGAAAGCATTTGGCTTGATAATCCTATATGATTCTGTTAAAAGAAATTAAAGTGTGTAGATCTACACATTTTCAAAAAAAGATAGAAATAAATCTAGACATAAAAATATATCAAAAAACATATAGATAGTTATAGAAAGCCTCGAAAATGTTATGACAGTTAATACCAAATTCCTAGGTATCAAACCTTAGAGAATGTGTCAAGGTCGTCAGAAATACCTGGCGAGACCTTAATCCTCTATGATGGGGAATAATTACCCCCTTCTGAGCGAGAACCTCTGGAAGATTTTCATCTTCGATCAACACCAAACGAAAGCCAATAGAAATGGGTTAGATCAGGACTGTCTATATGGGTCTGCCCATTTGGGACCCATATGGGTCCCATATTGCATGTATATGGGCTGCCCAGATAGGACCCATGTGGCCCCCGGTTGCACATCC